>JAHHUM010001342.1:0-103049 GCA_036173005.1 Crenichthys baileyi | reverse complement strand
AACCTTGGCCCAAGGGTTTTTTCCCAAAAAGGTCGGGGTCCTCGGGGGCCATTTGTCCTGCAGGGTTTTTAGATTTTTTCCCCGCTTTCCCAAAAACCAAAATTTCCCGCGTGTTTGGCATTCAGCAACACCCCTGGAAACTCCCATCCATGGAAAATCAGGTTTTAGGGCCGGGGAAAAATTTTCTAAAACATCGGGAACACCGGCCCTCGAGGACCAATTTTTGGCCCAAACCAGGGGGGGTTCCTAAAGGTTTTAAAATTGGGGGAACCCCGTCTAAGTCACCCAGAAAGATCCCATTAAAAATATAGGTTTTCCCCCCCCCCAAAATTTTTTTCGGGCCTCACGAAATATCTAGGGGGAAAAACCCGGGGCTATCAATGAAAAATCATCCCTTTTTTGAATCGGGTTTGATAAACTGCTGCAGGGGGGGGCAGTAAAAAAAAGGAGGCTCTGTCAGGTGATAAATAATCAACAAAAGAGGTTTTAAATTTTGCGCTGTTCTCAGTTTGGTAGTTTTGGGGGGCTGAACTATTCTCTGAACAAACGGGTTTTATTGGGAAAAAAAAATGGCATGTTGTGTCATTGGGTTGCTCAAAGGGTCAGGAAAACCCAATTTTCCTGTCCAGGAAAAATCAGGCGGGTTCTTTTTAATGTATACCCTGCCATTTTTCCCCTGCACTTGGCTTCAAATTTTAGCCCTGCCCTTTCATTTAAAAATGCAATTTGCCCACTTTCAGGAGTGAACTGCGGGAAAGCTCGGGCGGGATTTATTCTGAAATTTTTTTTCCTCTTGTTTTTTTTCCCCCCTTTTTTTTTTCTCTGTTTTGCTTGTGTTTTCGTTGTTTGGCTCCCCTGCATTTAGTGTTGCTGTTAGCCTTTTTAATTTTGGGGGCCTTAATTTTTTTAATGTGTGTACAGGGGGGGTTTAAACTTTTATTTTATTTTTTTTTAAATAAAGGGGGGCTTTTGTTCTGATTTTTCCTTTTTGGTTTTTTTGGGGGGGGGTTCGTATGGGAATTTTTTGTTTAGGTTTTGTTCTGATGTTAATAAATTTGTTTATATAAAGTTACTTTTAAGGAAACCTTTGGGTAAATTGGCCCAAACCCTGGGGTTTTTGTTTTTTTTTCCTTTTTTTTTTTAATGACCATGCTGATTTCCACAAAATTTTTGGGTGTTCAAGACGGGAAAAGTTGAGTGGGGGTTGGTTTTTGGGTTTTCCCCCCAAAGGTGACGGTTTTCTTCCGGGGACGTGCGGGGGTGGTTGGTGTCAGGTTTCCTTTACCATCATGCATTTAACAAGTGCCTAGATTTGATCCTTTGAGTTTTTACTTTTTTTTTTTTACTTGTTTAAATTCTTTCTCTACTTTTGGGAACAATTTTCCCCTGTTTGGTTTAAGCCTAGTCTTAAAAAAAACCCCCCAAAACCCCCAAATTCCTTTTAGGGGTTAAATTTTTGTCTTTTTTTTAAAAAATGGTTTTTAAAAATTTAAATTTTTTTGACTTGTGGAAACGGTCCCTTTCCCTCATTTTTAGTGGAACGAATTTTGTCCGCCTTACGGGGCTGCTTTTCTCATTTCCTTGGGTAAAATTCCCAAGGTGGCGGTGTTGACAGCTTTTGGCTGCTATAACTATAGTGAGTTTAGGGGGCAAAGCGCCAAATAAACTATTTCATACCCTTGTGTTGGCATATATATAGAAAAACACTATTCTTTCAAATCACAACATCAATGAAATTATCTGTTACTACAGCTCTCCCTGGTTATCGTGAAAAAGATGGGGGGAACCTGGGGGGTTTGCAGGGGGTGGGAGGGCATGATTTTTTGTACCCAAATTTAATGCTAAAGGGTTGCAAAAAAATATTTTTTTTTTGGGGGGGGGGGCGAATCGTGCTGATTCATTAGCCTGGTTAAAGCGCTTAGAGCTAGTCCTTGGTTGCTGTGTCTTAGAAAAGATCAGGAGCAACACATCTGCCTGTGCCTAAATGATGTTGATTGGCAGAACTGTGGCAAACTGATCACAGATCTGCAGGCTACACCTGCAAATCCAGACAAAGTTTACTACTGTATTTAAACAGATTTAAGGTGAGTGAGGGAGATGCAACTTCATTGTAAAACTTAAGACAATTTAGTTTCTAGTCACTTTAACTTTCCAGCAAGAAGTTACCCATTCTTTGAGACTTCATCTTAATCATGCTGGATAGATTTCACTACAAAATTTGATTAACAGAATTCTAGGGACAAAATAAATGGTTTGATTGTTAACCAACTTGAGATCTGTTTTAAAACAAAGTCCGGGTTTTTTCAACAAAAAAGGGTTTAAAAAACCCGCTCCCTTAAAATTTTGGGGGTTCGTCTCCAATTCAAGCTGAATTTTTTATTTTTGGGCCTTTTTTTTTCTTTTGGGTTATAAAATGGGAAATGGAGCGGAACTTTTTTTTGGTTTTTGAAAGTTTCCCTTCTAGCCCAAGGAGTGCTTTCAGATCCACAGTATAACTAAAAAAATTTGTCACTGGAAAAAAGGGGGCTTTTTTTTAAAGCCTAACTGCCGGGCCCAAGTTTAAACTGTGAAACCCCTGACCCTTTGATACGAAAAAACGGTGAAGGATGATTGATAAATCTGGCATTATCTTTTGATTAATAATGTATGTGTTCTAGATGCACATAAAATACAGCATGACCAGTAAACATTTCCCACTGACAAACAAGAAGTCAACTTGAAATAGTAAGAAAGCTTAACTACCCCTATGAACTGCCGGTAGAACAAACAAGTTTCACTGGTGGTGCGAGCCAATAACTAGAAGGCCGAACATTACTTGAAGGAGCTAATTAATGGGAAGTGGCGGGTTTTTAAAAAGGGAACAAATTATTTACTCAAGGCTTTTTATTTGGTTTTTTTAAAAACAAACAATTAATAATTTAACCCGAGTTAGGCCCCTTCGTCATTTTAATTTTTTTTTGTGGGGAACATCCATTTCGGGGGTTTTTCGGGGCAAGGAGACAGAAGTTCTTCTGCAACTTTTTGGGCTTAAAAGAATAAAAAACAAAATTCCCCGGGGGCCGGGATTTTACCTTTTTTCACTGCGGGCGGGGTTTTAAAACGTATCCCAGCAGTAAATTTTTTGTTTTTTTTTTTGGTAATTTCCAGTAGGTCACCCCTGGGGATAATACTCATTTTTTTTCCCCACCTCCTCTTCCCCAAAAAATTTTGGGGTTTTTTAAATTTGTTCTGTTTTTAACTTTTTAGTGGCTTTGGGCCCCAATTCAAATTTTTTTTAAAGTTTACAAAAAAGAGCTTGGGGGAAATTTTAATGGCCAGAACCTTGCAAGTTTCTGGGACAGCAACTTTTAAAATTAAAATTTCCCTCAAAATAAAATTGGCGGGGGCCTTAAATCCTTCCTTTGGAAGGCCAGATCCGCAACTTTTTGGGGATGCATCCCTGGTTTTAAAAAACATTTTAAATTCCCCTTCTCAGTTCCCAACAACATCACGGGATTTTCTGCAAAGGAAATTTAAATTATAGGATTCGGGTGGGTTTTAAAGGAGAGGCCCTCAAAATTTGGGCGGGACCCGGGGCCCCCAGGGGTTTTTTGAGTCTAAAAACCCCAGAAAAAGGGTTGGACGGGGTACGTTGTTTGGGGGTTTGTTTGAACCCAAACGGGACACGGGAACAAATTCCTTAAAAAGGGGTTTTTTTGGGTACTATCTTATTTGAAACACTTTCTGACATTACAGGGTCCGCAAAAGATTTTTTTTTCCCAAAAACATCAAAAAAAAGGTTAAATTCCTCCCCTTTATTCTCAGAAAAATTAAACGCCATTAATGACTTATCTAATATTCCAAATATTTAACAGCGGGGCATTTTCTGATAAACGGGTCTGGGGTTGGCTTTTTTCCCCCTTTAAAGTCTAGAACACTGTTTTCCCGTTTTCCTTTTTGAAAACTAAAGACAAAAAATTTTTTAGAAAAATTTTTAAAAAACATCACTTAATATTTTTGGTGCTTGAAAAAGGGTTTCCCAAAAAGGAAATCTATCGGACTGTCGCTGGGGGGGGGTGAAAAAAAAATTTTGGTAAATTTTTTTTTTAAGGGGGAAAAAAGGGGTTTATTCTTCCTTCTTAAAAATTTGTTGCCCAAACTAACGATACTAAAGCCCACGTGTTAAGCTTTTTGGTTAGAACATTGAATCCATGCATGAATACACTATGAACCGACAGGTAAAGAAAGTGGTTTATTGCAATATTTGTATATGTTCTGGTAGGTCAGTGAAGCCTTTTTTTCATTTAACAGTCATGGGGATTGCTTTCATACAAAAAATTATAATCTTCTGCTGATACAACCTCTAAAAAAAATAACAGTAATTTTCATCTCCATGCAAGCCCCGAGTTATCCTGTCTCAATTTTATTTTGAATATGTTTCTGGCCCAAAATGCCTTATCTAATGGAATGAACAGATGGAAAAATATTTTGGATTATTTGGATCTGAAATGAGATGAATAAAAAGTTAAATGTAGGAATAGTTTTATCATTATTAATCATTTTAATATTTACTTATTTTTCTTAGATAGTTGCTTACCTAATTCATCCATACTTTCTGTTGTGATTTTGAATCTGAATATATTATTTAATATTAACACTTTAATATTTTATCAAATAATATTTCGGTCTGTTAGGGGTTGTCCTGTGAATACCAGCCCAGTAAGGTGATGGTATTAGGACAAAATAGAAAAGGGTGAGACGAGCTCTGACATTATTGAACAGCAAAACTCTGTACACACATGGAATGAATTCACACAATTTCTTAAAATACAAGAATTTATTAACAAAAATAAGTCAACTCAAAGTCAAACATATTTCAATCAACAAACTCTTTACTATGCTAAAACAATCCAACTAAACTACCAAGTAGAATTAAAGAATAACAAAGACTAATGGGCTATGTACAATATAAACAAGTTGATTAAAGATGATTGAAAATCATGACCGAAAGAGTGATGCAACATTACCATGCAATGGTATTTATGTTTAAGAACCAATGATTATCTTGAAAAATCTGGAAGTGAAGTTAAGTTAGTCTTGGAACTAACTTAGGCAATAATCAGCATACTTTTAGACAACCATTCACAATCCAAGATCAGATAAAATATTATTTTAATAAAATAATGTTTTAAAGAATGATCTGCTGAATAAAACCAACCTTCTGGATGACTAATTCTCAACGGTGTCTCATTAGCTGCCTTTATTTATCTAACTAATATTTAAAGAAATATTATTAAAGGAAATGGTAAAATATTTATTGAAATATTTTGGAAAAGAGCCAAATCTTTCTGGAGAAATGGGGCTTAATGGTGTTGATTTAGTTATCAAGTTTAGTAAAATAATGTTTAGGGAACTATTATTTACTGGATTGAAAACTAACACCCTTTCTGGGTAAATATTCTTTAACAGGCAAGCACGTGTTCTTACCTGTTAGCAGTTAAAGCTAACAAAAGAAGCTGATAGCTTCGCACCAGAATGAAACACACACCTTTAAAAATACCGTCATAAAAGGGTTAAAATGCATAAGCGCCGACGGTGCGTTATGATCAGTCTTCTGCGTTTAAAATGACCCTTCAAGTAAAGTTTGTCAGTCAGTCATTTTCTACCGCTTATTCCATAGTGGGTCGCGGGGAAGCTGGTGCCTATTTCCAGCAGTCTATGGGCGAGAGGCGGAGTACACCCTGGACTGGTCGCCAGTCCATCGCAGGGCAACACACAAACAACCATGCACACACTCATTCATACACCTATGGGCAATTTTAGAGTGACCAATTAACCTAACAGGCATGTCTTTGGACTGTGGGAGGAAGCCGGAGTACCCGGTGAGAACCCACGCATGCACGGGGAAAACATGCAAACTCCATGCAGAAAGACCCCCGGCCGGGAATTGAACCCAGGACCTCCTTGCTGCATGGCAACAGTGCTACCAACTGCGCCACCGTGCAGCCCAGTAAAGTTTGTCTTAACTTAAAAAAACACACAAACATAGAACACAAAACTGAGCACGTGTGCTGCAGATAGCCTGCTAGCACCAAGATAGCTGAGTTCAACACAAACAAAACAAAACTTCATAAAATGAAAAACGTTTAGATCATTTCAATTTAAATCCTTCTCTATTAGTCTGCCCAAACCCTGACCTCGTTTGAATTGTGTTGAGGAGGAGTTGTCCGGGCGACGACGATGTTTGAAGAAAGCTCCGTGAACAAAGGGTTAGCTTCCAGCTAACCTCCGTAGCTGTGGATGAAAGACGGCTCTTTCTGTCCGCCAACCAACTGCATATTACCGTAACCACGGTGATGCGGGGCCGCTGTCCTTCCTTCAGACTCGGCTTGTAGAGACAGCGTCTCTGCAGGGGTTTCTCTGGAACACAGTTTGCTTCTGCAGGTCTCAGAGAGAAAGTCAAGCAAAATGCTTATACCTTAATTTCCCCTTTTTATGAATGAATACCGGATACACAACAGTGATTCATTCGTACTTAACTTGTGCATATGATCGCGTGATCTTATGACACCCTTGGATCCAGTTTGAAGAGTTTATGTCTTTTTGCCAGCAAAGAGACATTAGCGCGCTGTGTCCCCCCTGTCCAGTCCCTCTAGAGGCCGTGTGGAAGAGAAAGACTTGTGGGAGAAGTGGGGGTTTTATGTGGACAGTGGCATCATGGGAAGTTCGCTGTTACCCCCAATTCCTAAGTTGTGCCGGAAGTAGGTCAATGCAATTTATTTTGAAAGTTCCAGAAAAGTTTGTACCGGAGTTTAATGTTAAATTCCATGGCTGGGTCCCAACATTTCCAAACATTTCTGAAATATGGTCCCAGAAAACTAAAACAAGCTACAATGACATGGTACATGGTAACTTTATTTATTAAAAAATAGTTTTGTTTCAGGATTTACCTGCATATTTTTCTCTAGAAAATCTATTGTATTTAAGTTCTTGAAAAAAAGAAATTGGAAAAGCACCAGTTTTTGCAGCAGTCTCTGGACCTAACGCTCAAGACTGAACACCAGCCTGTGATTTCTGCCTCACTCAGGTCAAATACATCTTACAGTTTCTCCTGCTATGTCCCTCCTCCATTTTTCTCTGAATCCCACATCTCTTCAATTTCTTCTCGTGACTGTTTCCCTGTACTTTTTGAATGTAGCTATTATGTTTTCTCATCCTTACAGGCTGTCAATCAAACCAGGACTGAGCCTTTGTGGCAAACAAGAAATCTAAAATGGAACCATTTCTAAAGATACCGGCAGATTTTCTTCTGGGTTTGTTTTGAGCCTGTCATAAATTCATATCTAAAACTGAAAAGTATTCTTTATAGTTACCAATGATAAGAAAGTAAACGACACACAAACTTATTCACACTTAGAATAAGGCAAGTAGGCAAGAAAAACATATGAGTACTGTGATTTAACCTTTCTTTGTTTATTTAAGCAATACATTTTGCACTTTGGGGCTTAGTTGTGTCACAGTGGTGGATGGGTGGAGGACCCAAAAACAGGCCAGAGGGAGGTAGAGGGGGATGCAAATAGAAATGTACAAAAACAAGGTTCAAAATACAACAATGTAAAGCAAAGGGCAAGAAACGAAACAAATCCAAAAACATACCAGGAACAAGGAAGGAAGATGGGGCAAAGGAGAGTAAAACACACACAGAACAGAGCAAAACTAAGCAGATGAACCAGCAGTAACTGAAAAAGCAGAGGGCAATGTATACTGAGACAAACCAATCAGTAGAAAAAGAAACCAGATGGGCTAATTGTGGGAGCAGCTGCAGTTAGAGACCAGAAAACAGGAGAACAGTAAACACAAAGACCAGAAAATAAACAACAGTACACAATTAGACATAAGAGACTCAAAATCAAAAACAAAATATATGTAGAAAAACAGGAAGTTTAAAGAATGCAAAACAGAAAACGTCAAACTAACCAAAATCAAGCATGGAACTATCAACAAGGTACTCCGAAACTGATGCAAAGGTGTAGGCATGCATTCAACTTTAAAACGAACATAGAAGCATATGATATCTATATAAGGTTCCCACAAAGACCGCAAAATTTGCCCTAATGTGCAACAGCTAAGCTGCTTCTCTGTTGCCTGCCAGCTCGCACTTAGCAGTCATCATGGCTGTCTTGAGGGAAAATATTGTAGAGGCGTTTTCTGCCATAACTGTCCAATGTTTGCCCTTTAAAACAAGGGGGTGAATCTTCCGTTGACCCAATAGAGCACCATTAAATGACGTCAAGATTAGCTACAGTCCAAGTTAGTCATGTCAAAAAAAGATTTGTTTAGTCCTCAAAAAAGCTCAAACCATCAACATGTTCATTCACAAGACTGGGTATAGATAGTGTACTGGTTTATATTATATATATTGTATACAGTCATATTCATTAAATTAGAATATTATTGAAAAGCTCGTTTATTTCAGTAATTCAGTTCACTTAGTAATACACATTATATAGAGTATTTACACACAGACTGATGTCTTAAAGCCTGTATTTCTGTTATTTATAATGATTTATCACTTATAACTAATGAAAACAAGACATTTAAGATTAGAATATTAAATCAGACAAAAAAACAACTTTTTTAATGCAGAAATATGGGTTTAATGAAATCTATGTTTCATATCTGCTTAAAGGTTGTTATTTTAGAAAGGTGCTTAATCTGACAAACAAGCCTCATCGGAACGCATATTCTAATTTATTGAATTTGACCCTATACAAGTCCAGTCCTTGAGAGCTACCATCCTGCATCGTTTTGATGCATTCCTTCTCCAACACACCTGAATCATGGAAAGGCTTGTTACCAGGCCTCGCAGAGCTGAACAACATGCTAATGAAGAAATTCAGCCATTGATTTAGGTGTGTTGAAGCAGGGATGCATCTAAGAATTGCAGAAAAAATAGCTCCTGAGGACTGGACTTGGGCAGCCCTGATATAAACAGATTATGAACACTAGGAGGAAGATGTGGATTTTAAGTAAGCTAGGTCAAGTCAAGTCAAGTTTATTTATATAGTGCTTTTCAACAACAAGGCACTCAAATAATAATCCTTTCGGGTTTACTGGTAGAAATTGGTTCCAAGCCACTCTTGATAATAAAGCATCTTATGCTAAAGAAGATGATAATATTGATAGTCTCATCATTCCACTGAATTCTAACTAGGACAGCTGAGTCACTGGTACGAAACAGCTTTAATCCACATTTTCAGGTGCTAATAATATATTGCTTTTACTGGTACTGAAGTTGAACTAAATAATAACAGTCCATTGTAGTCTAACTAAGAAAGCTGGGTCATTGGTGTAAGAGCAGCTATAGTCCAAATTTCTATTACTAATAATGTTTGGTTTTCGCTGGTAATCCTTCTGATAAAACTAAAAATCTATGAAAAAGTAATGAAATCGCGCAATTAGGTGCAGTACTAAACAACACACAAGAAGAAAAGATTTTGCAAGAGTGCGGTGGAATCATGGGGGTGCAAATATATAACTGTGAGTGTGTGCAAGAATTAGACTGTCAACACAGATAGAGCGCCATTGTCCTTGAGGAGAGAGATGGAAGTTTTCTCAATCGGCCGCAAAGTCTTATCTGGGTCACAGCTGTTCGGGGGTGCTGGGAAAGAGTGCCATGTTTACATAACATATTTTGTCGATAGCCACTTAGCAGAAGTTGCCAAGGCCACGTTGGGGCACCAGATTTAGAAAACAATAAGTTTTTGGGTTAAGCAGTTGTGCGGATTTCCAACCACTTTAAGAGTTTTTTACTGTTATCTCTCAATTGCGAATCCAAAATCCAAATTTTGGGACTTTCCCGCAGTTCTGGAGCGAACAACCTTCTCCATGATTAAACCCCTTTCACCTCTGAGCCAAAAAGCCACTTCCAGACTACGATTCTGTTCAAAAACCGATCCAGCTTGCGGTTTAGCTCTCTTAAAATTCAGTCTGAGCATTGATTGCTCTGCAGATTCCATCCAGCATCGCAGGCAGCTTTTGGGGGCTTTGTAACAGCTGCCCACGTTTTTCTATTCACTCGATAATCGGGAAACCGCCGGCTCCAAAAAGCAGAATTCTGTTATCAAAAAACCAAATATATAAAGTCCTCCGGGTCCCCCAACGACATTTTAGTCAAGCACACAATCCTCCACTGTTGCCAGGAATCCATTGTGTATCCAGAGAAGAATGTACCGGCTGGGCAAAAAGGTTCTCCTTTACCCGTCTTCCCCCTTAAAAAAATTTGATCAATTGCGTTGAGAGACCAGCCGTACCAAATCCATAATTTGCAAGTTTGGAAGATATGTAAAGTGAGGCTCTGAGAAAAACGCAGACAAAAGCAGATGCAGAAGCAGGCAAGAGGGAGGGAGAGAAAATGCATGCGTCCTCCACCGAGAGCAGAGCAAGAGGTGGTTCAATAGGAATAAGCAGAGATGTTTTTGTACCTGACTTAATCAAACTGAAGGCTCTGGTTCAAAGGCAGAGGGCATTTGACTTGTTCATGTGCTAATTTGCAAATTTTAATCAAGCTTAAAGGTGTCCATCTTTTGCAACAGGAGCTTCTTTCTCAGTCAGTTTCCAGTTGATGGCACACTTTAGCATTTGTGGTTTCTGGATTGTTCTTGAAAACCCAATTAAATTCTGAGGTCAACAGTTTGGATCTTTTCCAAGAACATGGCAAAGTTGTAACACTAAGTAATGTACAATTTTCATGCAGTTGTTCAAAAATGGCTCCAAAAATTTCACAGCTTGTTTACATCCGCAACCCTCCTTTAACAAGTTTCTCAAACTGTCAGTGCAGTAAGTGCTTTCAAACAAATCCTTTTCCATGCTGGCAAGAAGGGACTACCAGCTTCATTCAGTCATGATCACCAGTCTCTTGTTTTCAAAATAATTCAAGCTGCATGTTAATTATCATTTCACCCTCAGAAGACAGTTTCAAATCAATGAGTGAAAGCCAAAGTGTAGGTCATTCATCTGCATCATCAGTGTGTGTAAACCTCTGCCCAGAACTCTACATAACGTTTTTCTGTGTGCCTATGTATTTTCTTGTCGTCATCTCATCGTCTTACGCTTTATCTGGAACCGGGTCGAGGGGACAGCAGACTTACTAGAGACTCCCAGACTTCCCTCTCCCCAGATACCTTCTCCAGCCCCTCCGGGGGGAGCCCATGGCGTTCCCAGGGCAGCCGAGAGACATTGTCCCTCCAGAGTGTCCTGGGCCGGCCCCTGGGCCTCCTCCTGGTAGGTCATATCTGGAACAGCTGTTTAAGGAGGCGTCCTAGAGAAATCCAAGACAGGCTCTACTCCGAGCTCCCCCGGGAAGGCTATGTCCTCCATGCTGCATCTTTTCGATGTAACTTTGATTAAGGTATTGGATAGGTGGTAAAACCCATAAAGGGTAGATAATTAAGACTTACCTTTTGAATCAGGAGAGTACATCCAGTCTTCTGTGCAAATCATGTAATTCTACCTTGGTTGAGTATAATATTAGACTTTCTTCCTACTATAGGGGTTACATTGAACCCAAAACTAAATTTTCAAAGAAAGAAAACTCAAAATCTGATGTGAAAAGTCAAAATGCATCCTTCTTTTAGCGTGTTGTGTTTTTACATAACTAAATCTGTTTCACCTGTCACTCTCTGTGGGGGATCATAATATGGACAACTCTCCCTTGACGGCAGGTGTGGACCTGTTCTGCTTTCCTAAGCACCTACACAGGAGTATTTTTGCTTTGGGCCACATTGAAAAGAGAATATTATTCAGTGCCCAAATCTGAAAACCACATATTTTCAAACACTGATCTTTGACACAATGCTGACATTTTGAAAAATGAGCTCTTTGTAAATTTACTTTAAAGTAACTATCGCACTATTAACAAAGGATCAAAGCTAAATAAAATGAAAGATGTTGCTCTGACTTTTTTATAGTACTTTTTTCAAATTATGTACAACAAAACCTCACAACCACATTATGTACTGACAGATCTACACAAATATAACTTTTTACTTATTACACTTTCATATTTACATTAAAGGAAGTAAAGTAAGTTTCTTTCTGGCTTGTGCCAATCTTCAATAAGCTGGTAATTACCTTATGATATTGTAGTACAGGAAAATAGACCATTAGATGGCAAGAATGGTAGTAATTTTATGAATTCTGAAGCCTTTTCATCCAGTTGGACAGATCTACAAGATCTTCAAGCCAGAAAATTACTATGACAATCCAAAAGTCTTGATTTACATTGGGATAGCTGAAGCAAATAGTGATTCAGAACTTAAACTGGTACAAATGTGTTTATATTTCTGTTTTGTTTTCACCAATTATAAATACCATATTCTGCTGCTTCCACCTCAACTGGTCACATACAATTATCATAGAAATCCAGTGTAATATGCATTAGGCACTCTACAGAGTGCAATAACAGAGTGAAGGACAGTTTTGTGACTTGTGCATAATTGAATGGTTGCTCTGTTCTAAATGTAATTAATAACTGCCTCAGATCATGTGTCATGTGTGGGCATGGCGGCGCTAATGGGTTCAACTGGACATATCGTAAGTCAGTTTGCTTGTGGTTGCAGTTCTGCAGCTTCTAGTAGGTGGTTTTTGAAACACAGAAAAACACAAATACTATTTCTCTGAGGACATCAGTCTTACTTAGCAATAATCCATCCTGTAAACAAACACCCACACAAATGTCTCTGAGTGACATACAGGGAATGCAGACGTTGGTTTATCATAAAGGGAGATTTTATCCACTTAAATAAGATTTTAGAAAAATAGCAAATGACTGTGGCATTTTGTTTTATGGAGGGCAAACAATATATGACATGGCCTTCAAGGTAACATGAAAAGAAAAAACTCACAAGAGGAGATACATGTGGATGGACTTTGTCATTGATCAAGTTACTGTGGATTCCACAGGTCCAGAGACCCCTGTTATGATGGAATTGTTTTTTATAATAAAAAATGTTTTTTATTATAAAAAACCCTGTAATAACATTCAGAGTTTTTGAGGTGGCGGCTGCACGGTGACGCAGTTGGAAACACTGTTGCCTTGCAGCAAGAAGCTGGCTTCTAATCCCAGCCTGGGTTTTCTACATGGAGTTTGTATCTTCTCCCCGTGCATGCGTGGGTTCTTTAAAGGTACTCTGGCTTCTTCCACAGTCCAAACGCATGACTGTTAGGTTAATTGGTCTCTCTCAATTGCCCTTAGGTGTGAATGATTGTTTGTCCTGTGTGTCTCTGTGTTGCCCTGCAATGGACTGGCGACCTGGCCAGGGTGAACCGCGCCTCCCACCTGTAGACCCCTGGAGATATGCACCAGCTCCCCCCTGACCCTTTAAGGAAGAAGCGGTTATAGAAAATGGATGGATGGTTGGATGGTTGAATGGGTTCTTGAGGTGCCATATGGTAGTAGCAGCATCATAATGTGAGTTTTTTTTTTTCAGTTTGAACTCCAAGTGAAGAAAAATACTGGCAATACTGACTGGGAATTCCAAGTCCCAGTCAGTATTGACCCATAACCTTCTGTCATATGCTAACAAGCTGAAGCTTGGGATGAACGCAAAAATGTGTTCATTTCTGAGAACCTTTATAAATTAGAGTGAGCAAATACTTTCAACTCGAGACTTGGCATGCTTACACTCCTATCAAAGAAAGCTGAAATAAAATCAAAAGATGCTTCAAAAGAAACGTTTTGATTCAGGGCGTGCACACTAATGCAAACGAGGCTGTTGCAGCTTTTGGATATTTTTACAAATTTGTTTTTTAAAGTTGCATTGTACATCCCATAATGTGTGGAAACTGTCTTGAAGTTGTTTATCATGCTGTCATTTCTTTACCTTAACAAAAACTGGCTTTTTAACAGGGCTGGGGGAGCAATTTTGTAATGCAGCAGGTTTAACTAAACGTTGCAGATTTGAAAACTATGTAATCAAAGAAACTTACTATTATCAAATTTGTCATTTTGATTCTGAGTAGAACATTTGATCATTTAAAGACAGAGAGGACATGTCTGGCGGCCAATAAATCTCAGAAAATAAAATACTTTTAAAAATTATCTGACCATCACAGTATTATAAAAAGCTGAATTGTAAACAAAATTGTAAAACATATCACATTGTAATATCTTTTTAGTTTTGTTCATTAAGGTTGCCATTTACTACCAAAGTTTAAATCTGAAAGTATTTTAATGCAAATCACCTAATTAAATCCCTGCTCACACAGCTTTAGCTCATGCATATTTTTACACTACATTTCCCTATCAAATCATTAAAAAGTTTTTGCTAAGTTTTTCAGGCCTCAGAGAAAATTCAGGCATTTTAACCACTGAGCAAAAGTTTAGCCTTCAGCACGGGACATGTGGATGCAACATATATATAGGTGGCTGAGGATAGCTAATATTTTTTCAATCCTAAAGATCGGTCAATTTACTGTAGACTTTGCACAAGCTAAAACCATTTCCAGTTTGATAAGCAGTCCAGGCTAATTTTCTCTCCAGACTACTGTGTCTTCTTAAAGATGAAAAGTTTGCTCCTTATAATATAATATATATACTATATATATATATAATTATATATATATATATATATATATATATTATATATATAATAATATTTAATCTGTGAAGATCTGCAATTCAGTGCTTCTTCACCTATACCAACACTAAAGTAACCAGGTTTATGTATACTTTTTTCATCTCCGTAGCTCACAGCGATTTGTAGCCTCAGACAGAAAAGAGAAGACAGGAACCCCAGAGGATATGTCCGTTTTTTTGTAGACAGGATGGGCTATGCTGAGAGGAACACATGGAGGGATGTGTGGGGTGGATTGCAGGGAGGTGGGGGAGCAAAGCAACAGAAAGCCAAGCTAAATCTCCACCCTACTTTGTATGCATGTCTGTGCTCTCGGGCTATGCGTAGTGCAGGAGGAAGGCAGAATTTGTCACCCAGCTGTGGATTTCTTTTTTGATTAATTAGACAAACATGTTAGATATATTTGGTTGTATGTGTCATTCATATTGTGTAGTTATATACAAGGGGTACAAAGGGCAGAGAAAATTAGAAACAAACATTTTTCCCGACAGATTAAAATTTTGTGGCACAGTCTGCTTATCGTTAAGTTTTTTTTCTGTAAATTGATTAAATATTGTCTGTAAATGATCCAGGTATTTGATGTGCGTTAATGGTACAAGAGTAAATTACATACCTGCAATGGCATCAATAATGTTCAGCCGCAGGTAATGAATACATTATGTCTGCAAAATGATAATTGTAAAGCTCCCCATAAATAAATGAAATCAAAATGAACTAAGGGAAATACAAACAAGGAATTCTATTTAAAATCACAATTAGATTACTCTTAACATGGAAATGAGGTCTCTAGGTTTAGGTGCTGTGTTCTGTCTCAGAAATTAAAACAAAGACTAACTTTTATACAAAGATACATTGTCATCATGTTCATTACAGCACTGCATCCAAACAACACAAGATGGAGGCAAGACTGCAGTGAAGACAAACTGCTATACTTCAGAGTCCCAGGAGAAAATGTAGTACTTAAAACTCTTAGGTATTCAAAGATTAAGGCAACTGTTTTGTAATAAGTGGGGGATTTTGTAATACACCATGTCTTCAAAATTCCTTGTGCATTTGTATTCAGCCCCTTTTACTTTGACACAAACACTGGACGACTATTAATCGTGCACTACACAAATCTGGCCATTACGTAAAATTGATAAGAAAGCCATAGTGAAAACAAAGCCACAATATGTATTGTTTACCAACAGCCCTGAAGAGGACACATCAAACATGTGGAAGGTGCTCTGGTCAGATGAGACCAAATGTAACTTTTTGGCCTGCATGCAAAACCCTTAATATACCATACCCACAATAAAACATGTGGCACCATCATGCTGTGAGGATACATCTTCAGGAAGAAAATGGGAGTTGGTCAGAGTGCAAATATTAGAATACAGGGCAATCCTGGAAGAAAACCTGTTAAAGGCTGCATAAGGCTTGGCTGGGGTGGAGGTGCACCTTCCAGCAGACAATGACCCTAAACATACAGCAGGGGCTACAACACAGTTGTTTGGATCAATGGATATGCTCTACATATGATACCTAAGTCAAAATCCAAATTAACAATTACCAAATTCAACTCAGAATCTATGGCAAGGCAAGTCTTGAAAACTGATGTTCACTGATGCTCTCTATCCAATTCCACTGAATTTAAACTATTTTGCAAAGAAGAATTGGCAAACATTTCAGTCCATGGATGCGCAAAGCTGGTAGAAACTTACCCCAAAACACTTGCAGCTGTGATTGCAGTGAAAGGTGTTTCTACAGGGTTTTGACTCAGGGCATCTAGAAATAAATGAACCACACACTTGCCAGACTTTTATTTGTAAAAATAATGCTATAAGATAAAATAAGACTTTATTGATCTCACGATGGAGAAATTTACGTGTTAAAGCAGCTCTTAGTAACACAGAAGTAGGGTGCAGATTAGTTAGGAAAATGTGCAATTAAAGAACAAGGTAAGTGTGCAAAAACAAGTAGGAATAATAGAATAAAATAATGTATGAACAATAATTAGTGGAAGTGATTGTGCTAAAGTGACAATGATTGCAAGTATTTACAAATACATGGTTAATTGCATGAGTTATACAATGGAATTGAACAGTCTGACAGCGGTGGGGATGAAGGAGCTACGGTAGCGCTCCATACCTGCACTGTGGGTGTCTCAGTCGGCCACTAAAGGAGCTGCTCAGCTCCTCTACAGTCCGGTGAAGTGGGTGAGAGATTATGTCCATGATGGATGTGAGCTTGTCCTCTTCTCACCCTCTTCTTACCCACCACCTCCACAATGCAGAGTCAAGGGGGCAGCCCAGGACAGAGCTGGCCCTCCTAACCAGCTTGTTCCATCTGTTCCTGTCCTACTATATGCTGATTTGATAAAAATGTGAAAATGGGGCATGAGATCTCTCACCAGGCAA
Organism: Crenichthys baileyi; assembly: GCA_036173005.1. NCBI lineage: Eukaryota > Metazoa > Chordata > Actinopteri > Cyprinodontiformes > Goodeidae > Crenichthys > Crenichthys baileyi. Next base: position 86,035 of record JAHHUM010001342.1, on the reverse strand, counting down.
TGTGGGCCTGATCTTCGAAGATTTAAAATGGGGAGCGCTAAACTGCTTGTGCAAGAAAAGAAATCGCAATAAAACGTGCCATACGTTGGTGCGTTGAGGGCGATCTACAAAGATCGCATGCGTGATGGAAAACTGGTACAAAAGTGGTGCAGACTGTCCTATTTTAAAAGAGAAATTTGCATATGCTATTGGCTGTCATCACTGATAGTTTGCAAGAGCAGATTGGTCATATAAGATGAAATTCAAAGCCATGGAGTTGGACGTAATAATAATAATATTGATAAGAGGAAGAAAAAGCAGACGTGGAAGAAATATTATAATGTACTATTTAAAAACATTTGAAAAGATAAAAATAATAGAGGCTAAAGCTAAAAGATTAAAAATAAATCATAAAACCTGAATTTTTTAGTAGTTTTCCTTCAGAGTCCCTTTTTGTCGTCTCTGGTGACTGTTGATGTTCAGATTTGTTTGTTTATGAACATGCCATTTAAGTTCAGTCATGGTGTTTTTAGTTTTGGTTTGATTGCATAAAGATTGTCTGCAGTCCCTCTTCAAACATGCAGCAACCATAATCTGTTCCACCTTTTCTGGGTTCTCATTTATAAATGTGGTGTACTGACAAATTGGGGCGTGAAAGGTGCGTACATCACTTTCCACAGGAAAGGTTGTGATCTATAAAAAACAAACTTGACGGGAGAATGTGCGGTCCCTCAGGCAAACTCTGACCCATGCGTAAACTCTTTTGGGAGACAGGGAAAACTGGCGAAGCAGATGGAAAGATGAGTAAATGCAGACAATGCAACATGATTCCTCTTAGAGATTTAATTTCACTCTATATCAAACCATCGATCAACGTCATCATACACATTCAAAACCGCAGTGTTATTTATGCTTGCGCTGGTGAGCCATAACCATACTAAAGGACCTTTTACGTAAATAAAAGGCCTATAAGCCTACTTAAATCAAAGTCCATTTCACCAAGTTTCATTGTAGTTTTCTCATCAGGGTGATGTGTACCATAGATTAACACAGAAATTGTGACAAGGTGTGAGGCAATAACAGTGATTGCTGTAAAAATTAAAATACCATGGTGACACTCGTGCGTAATGCTGTGTAATGAAAGCAAAGGCACTGCTGTAAGACCTTGCAAATGGGAGAAATATGAGGGAACGTATTTTCAGGGGATCACCAAGATTTCCTGGCCCAAGATTTTCCTGGCCATGTTCCATGACATCCTCAAGGAGCATGGCTCATACAACGTTTAAGACAACAGTAAGGTTAACTTTTTAATTTGCTCTTTTAATGTGTTTGACATGTCAGACAAAATCACACAAGTTACTCAATATTGTTTTCATTTCTTTCAATTCATCAATTGTTTCGCTCGTATTTGGCAGAACAACATACGTCCACAACCATCCTCCTCTATACGTACCATGCCCTTGTGGCGCACTGGTGCTGGAGACAGCCAGACCCTCAGTGCCTATTGCTACCTCATCCGGACTCTCCTCACTCGGAGCTTCCTCACCACCTGCTGAATCCAGAGGTCCTGAGGACGCAGAGACAACATATTAGCCCACTGTGCTTTTACATCTGATTTACACATTCAATACAAATTAAACTGTGCTTTACCTGGCTTGTCTGTGGTCTCAGCCAAATCGCTGTCTCCCTGCTTCTCTAACACAATGCCACAACTGCTTGTCTTTCCAAGTGTGGAGGCCATCCTTTTCTCGAAACATGTCAGTTCGGCCCTTGCCCCCATCAGTGGCTGACATGCTCTGGTGGTGGTCAGTCGCTTTTTCACCTTCACCTTCAAACCTGACCACTTCTTCCTCACCTCAGCTATGGTTCTCTCTGTCTCACTCACTGAATTAATAGTGGTAACAATGTTTTGCCACTCACAACACTTACTTTTATTTGTCACTCCTCTGCTGTGGGTACCAAACATTTTTCCAACTCTCCCCCTCACTCACCAAACATGTCGATTTCTGTCTCTATGAAATTGTGTTTCTTTGCTATTTTCTCCTTGGTTGCCATTGTTAACTATGAAATAACATCGATCAGCTGGGTTATACAAATACACATTGACAACCATGAGGTGCTTTGGACTGACCATTTATGGTTGAATGTGGGGGTGAAGAGGGCAGAACATGAGGCAGAACCTTGCACGTGTTTTTGTACACGCAAATCTCTTGAATTAAGGCCCTACATATACTTTGCTTAGTGCATACAGTGCCTTGTGGAATATATGCAGTGCCTGCAAAGGTATCTAGTCTACTGAATATGTACATCTGCAATACATTACATGTACTCTGCTCTTTGTACTTGCATGATAAAAAACACATTGATTTAAAAGAGTAAAGTCTGATTTCCTCTCTTAATTTGCACGGTGGCTGGCAAACAACTGGGCAGATGTGTAATCTTACCTCTTATCCACTGTTATTGAAGTATTTTCATGTTTTTTAAAGGAACAGCTCTTTCAATCCATTAAAATTTTGGGGATCTGTTCTTCAGAAGTTACAAGATTGTCCAATCCCCATGGGCAATGCAGAAAAGACAAGACAGTCTGCAAAACAATCAAAGGGGACTTTTTGCAGCAATTGAGCAGATAATGGACAGCCAAGGCTGGCACCCGCTGAGAAAAAGCACACATTTTGTTGTCTCTGAGGGTTATCTTGAGGTTAAATGGATTTTGGATGAAAGAACGTTAGTATAATTTTGTCCATTATCTTAGACTTTTTTTCTCCCACATTCATTGAAGATGTAGCAACATTTAACATCTAACTATGAACAGCAGATTAATCTTGAAGTTTCCAGATAAAGCTGAGGTTCCTCGTAGTTTTCTAAAGCTTTCGCAGTTTGTGTTGCACAGAGGATTTTATCATTACAGTTTGTCACCCTCACTTACATCCACACACATGAATGTTAATATGCTAAGTTGGTATCCAGGAGGGTGTAAAGAGTAAATGAGGGAAAGATGACAATTCACAAATTTGACAAACACTAATCCGTAACATAATGCTGGGCTGAAACCACCTTTTAGTTCCATGTTTTTACATTTCACTATTTAAAGTTATTTTAAAGTGTTCAGTTTCTCACCAGATTATCGAAATAGAAAAATACAGTTTCAGTAACAATATTGACAAAAGGTTGTGCAACAAAAACTAAGCAATAATGCAGAAGGAAGTTCTGAAATTTTGCTGGGGTAGAGATTTCAGGTCTGTGATAACAGCAACAGTATCAGAAAGGTATGTGATGCTTTCGATCAAACTATGATTGATGTTAAGTCTGACATTCTGCAGGGAGAATTATTTATAACCGAAAACCACCCAGGACCATTGTCAATCTTCCCAGTAGTAGAGCACACAACTAGTGCACCCTGTTTTTATTCTGTGCAATGCTGAAAGAAACTGCTAGAAACCCAAGAGCTGCATCTTAGCCTCTACAGACATCGGTGGGCAAGTTAAACATTGATGCCAATGGCAAACTATTATAAAAATACTCAGGAATCTTTACTTTTTGAAAAACCTGCCCACAGAAGGCATACTTTCTTTAAAAAGAACACGGCAGCAAGACTAGTTAGCAAAATAAAATCTGAGATTATTCTGTACACAGGGTCTGATTTACTAATTAGGGGACTTCTGAAAAAGACTTTCAAATTTTTATTTGGAAAATTGTTGAAAACTGTGTTGTTGTTTTTTCATTGTCCATTTATGCACCACTGTGTGTTGGTCTATCACATAAAATCTCAAAAAAATGCATTGAAGTTCAAGGTTGCATACCTTTGCAAAGCCCTGCATAACACCACAGTAAAGCTATCTTTTTCACCAACAATAATAAATGGAGCAATATTGAGATGGATTTTTACACTGAATTGTTCCCTGTGTTGAAACTGGCTTCCTTTAACAAACATGAGAAATGATTTATCTTCATTTTCAGGCTCTATAGCAACCCTACATTGCAATGTGCCACAGAGCAGAAACAGAAAACAGAGATCTGTTTCTAGTTAAATTCCTGATGAATTAATTTCCCTCAGCAAACAACAGATTAGAGTTTTATTCCTCTTGAGTGTTTAAGCTCAGTTTAACATTTCAGTCACATGTTTTTATGTCGTGTTAATAGAAGCCATCTGGACAAACTACATTTAATATTTTTAATATTAATATTATTAATATTAATATCTTTAAATTATGCTAAATGAAACATGATCTAATTTTAAATTTGTGGTTTCATGCAGTCTATATTCTAAGGATCCCTTCAGCTACATCACTTGAAATTGTTTCCATGCTTTGTGGAGACAAACATCATTATAAGGCAAAGCATGGAAAGCTAAATAAATACTTGTATTTGTGTGTTTGGCACACCTCAACATTCCATTTTGCTGTTGCTTTCCAAAAACAAGCCCAGCCACATTTCATGCATTTTTTTAATGCTCAGGTTGGCTCCAAAGCTTCAACTGTAATTATACACAAAGCAATGACAAATGTGAAACTCTGCTCAGCTGAAATGACCAGTGTTTACTTTGGTCTGACTCCTAAAATATTTACAGCCAATGAATATGAAAGCAGGCGGACATGTCCATTCTTCTTGCCCGGTGTGGAGAAGACTTGCTGTAGCGTAAAACCGTATCACTGACGGGGAAAAACAGCGAGGTTACAGTCAAATGTAAAGTGGTGCAGGGTGCTCAATGTTGGGACATCGGTCTATGTCACAGCGTGATAGAGGAGAACTGTGTGCAAGGCTGTGCTATCTGGAGAGGATCCAGCTATGTCAGCAGGGTGAGAACAGGCTCATTTACCTCAAGTCAGCGGCTGCCTTATTTTACAAGGCCTCACTTAAAGCTCTGCAGAAGCTTCACTCTGTCGGGCCTTAAACAGCTGACCAATTAATAGACAAGGGTAGGATGAATGGATGGATGGATGGATGGATCAGTAAATCAAAATATAAAAAAATAACAGGAACAGAAGTTGTTTATTTTTTGGATGATTTCAATTCAACTTGAGCTCAGCAGCAAATGTTTGCCTTTGTTGCATCATACGCTCAGATAATATATGTTCTCAGATTTCAGAACGAATCCTCTTTCCTCATGATGTTTTATTCATGTTGTTGATCTCACTTGTCTGCCAAGGACGCCCTCTTTCAAACAAATCTTTGCAACAGTACTGGTGTGTCGCTCGAAGGGGTCGCAGTGTTATCCCCCAGAAATATGTCCCGCTGTCATTCAGATGTTCTGATCTAGACCTGCTGCAGGGAACAAGGTAATGTACTTCTGAGGCCAAGTGATGCTGTGCCTTTTAATCATATTCATTCCACTCATTTTACTTTGAGTTTTATTTTAATTCAGCTGTGGAAATGGTTTAGTCATTTTTCAAATTCAAATTTCCAGAGTTTGTAAGATTATTTTAAAACTATAAATGCAAACATCTCCTATGAATTTACAGCATATACTTCTGGAGAGGGCAGGTTTTAAGTACATACTTTTAGAGACTAGGTCATGGAATATGAAAATACAAATATTTTATCATGTTTTATTTTCTTTTTCATTCCAAACCAGATCTTGATAATACTGGATTCCAGATAGCATACTTTTCCAAACTTCCAGACTATGCAGGATCCCAAAATAAAATGTTCCTTGGTTATGAAAAGAGTAAAAACAGAACAAAAACAACTAAAAATGTTTATAATGCTTAAAATAAAGTAGGTACTTTTGTCATATTATTCAGTAGACCACTAGTCTTGTTGTTCATCCCTCCACACATTTAAAAGCCTGAATATAAGACATTTCCCATGCTCTGATCTACTGTGAATGCCTGTGCATTAAAATTTAACAACTCCCTGAACATAATTTTGTCAAACTTCACAGCCCGAGACCTTTCGTCATTGCCTTTGCTATCCAGGCTGCATCCTAATTATAATATAACATAATCTTCTACTTTGTCTGACATATTCTCTAAAATGGAGAAGAGACTTATTCATGCAGTCAAACAAAAATACTTCCACATTAGTATGTTTGTGTTGTTCTCCGGCACACCATCATTGTGCCGTTTGCTTTCCAGAGATGGCCACATAGAACAATCTATGAATTCTAATTTGCAGACTAATTGTGTCTGTGCTGTGGGAAAGATTTTCCCTGAGTAAGTGCAGAAAAAGGTTGGTCAATTACAACAATTCCTGTGTGATTATGGCAAGTTTGGCTTTAAGTGGTGGTAATCATAGTTTCTTGTAGCTGGCAGTTTTATCTTCACCACCTCTCTCTCTGTTTAAAGGATTTTAGCAAGCAGATAAAACATTACATTATTGCATATTGCCAGAATTGTGCTTGTCTCAACAGAGTTACATTCTGCAATTGAACGCTGTGCTTTTGTGCGGGCAACTAAATTAAGCATGACAGAGCTCCTGGGAAATTGTCCATTTCTGTTTCCATTCCAACCATTTGGATGCAAGATAGACTTTTTTGTGCACCACAGAGTCAAATGCAGTGAGCATCTGCATTTTAATAGTGCATTATTGCTGCTTACTGAACTGGGGATTTGTGAAAGGCACCAGTTTATCACACAGAGACAATATTCAGTGTTGACTTACTCAATAATAAATGATAAAATATTTATATATTTTTTTTATCTGGTCTGGAGCCCTTTTTCTTCAGGCTTTCTGAAGGTCTGTTTTTATGTTTTTGCCCTTTCTGTCCATTTGCTGCCCATCTTCAGAGAAAATCTGTTATTGATTTTTTTTATATTACCAATGCTCTTGTTTTAAAAGAATTAGAAAAAGTAATTTAAAGTAAGGGTGGTAAATTGTCACTAAACCTTTTTCAATTTGATTCTGGCATTTCATTCTAGATTTGCTTATAAAACCTTCCCAGGTTGTTATGATATTTGCAGTGGATTGAAACACATTAAGGGACACACATTAAATAGTATATTTTATTATATTTTGGTTGCCAGAAAATGGAAAACAAATTGACCTTTCTGTTGTTTTTTCATGGCATATTTATTTAAGACAGTTTTCAGAGATAATGAGAGTCTTGTGATTTTCATTTAAAAGAACCTGTCTACCATATAAGGAGTGATGAGATGTTGTATGGAGCAGCGGAGCAGAAGGGCTCATTCGTGTAAATGGAAAGAAGATTATTTCACTTTGGAAAGAAAACTAACAGTATTATGTCATCTGTATGGATAGGCAATAATTGGCATTTCCATTAAGGATAGAGTGAGAGCTCCTACTTTTCCCAGTTAATTCTCCTTTTCAAATACTTGTTGCTACACGATCATAAAATAATTATTAAATAACATTTTTGCTCACAGAAACAAATCAACACTGAGGGATATGGTATACCTCACAATTTATCTGACAACATCAAATCGCTCTGGAGGAGTCAGAAGCCAAATCGTTGGAGTGGACGTATAGCATAACAAAATGTTTGCTGTGCTTTTTACCTATTATGGATCCTCCATCAGTAAAAATAACCTCACCTCTATACGTTTCTCTTGCATGGTTCAACACAGTGTATAGGTGTCTGAGCCCTAAGAACCAGTGTGTGTTCAGTCTTTTTGTCAGACTTGAATGGTATGAAACACACAGTTCTCAGGATAACGTTTTGACGACTACACTAAAGTAGAGCAGTTAAATCCTTACGAGTAAAACACAAACTGATTATGCTTACAGAAGGGAGACTTTCAGCTGCTTCCATTTGCTGCTGCTATTTGCACACATACTGTGCAGTTCACTAATATGGAGGATCCTAAAGACACAGCTGTTTGGGTGTGTTGAGGTATGCCAGAATTTTAGGTTGTCAAAACTGAATTTAGTGATGCTTTATTTTAGTGAACATAAATTAATCGTAAGCTTTCTGCCTAGTAATTTGCATATTAGAGGCACATTTACTCTCAGTCATTATTAGGCCCATTTTACATAGCTATTGGTAATGAACCAATTCTTTAAGCCTGACCACGATAGCATACTTTATAGCAACTCCTGAATGTCATAATCTTGAGATGACAGCTGTTATTGCAGAGTTTAGCACTGTGGACCCTGAAACCTTCAACAATATGAAGTTTGGTTTGGGAGATGAAACCCTGTTGTCATGTGGCCAAAAAAGATTTGCATGAAACACTATAGCAAACATGAAAAAAGAGGCAAACTTCACCCCTTGTCCATAAAGTGTTAAGCCTGCTGGTTAAGTCTGTATTTGTCTTCGATCAAGCTGGAAGTTAAAAATAAAAAAGTGATATCAAATGCTCAGTAGAGAGTTTGCTTATCTAGGTTTATACATTGTTTTATTAAAAAAACGTTGGTATTTAAAAGGCTTTTAGGCTGTGAAACTGTCATGGTTGATTTGTAGTTGGACCCAAATACAGACGGAAAACAGAGGTGAAGAGGTGAACTTACAGAACTGCACAAAAGGAAAAAGACATGGAACGAATGGCATGATATGGAACAGTACATCAATTAGAGCAGGAAAAATACAGGAATGAGTAAAGAGAGCTTAGATACGTACTGTGGAGAAAGGCATGGAGTGCAGGTGAGAGCAATCAGGTGATAATGGGGAACAGCTGAGGCAGAGGGAAGGCAGATGAGTTGAATAGAGAAGCAAAGAAAAATCTTGAGATCTTACAGAAATAATTCTAAATGAACAATAAACAAAGCAATGTACTAAGAAACTAATACTCAAGGGATGAACTAAAACAGCACAACTGGAGAACGTAAAAGAAACCCAAAAATTCAAACACCTAAGGATTATAGCAAACAAATTGCATGTAGAAGTTCTGACATGCAACTTTTAAGAACTTTTAATAGGGAGATATTTTAACATTTACTGCCCCTTTATCTAATTAATGGGAAAAATATGTTTACCCACTTTTTTCAAGGTGTGCCTCATCACTTAGTTGCAGAAGTTGTTTAAAATGGCGTTAAAAACTTAAGATTTAACTTTGCTTTTTGTACATAATATTTTGCATTAATTGCTCAGTTTCTTTTTTTCTTTTCACTAAAAACTGTTTTGTCTTTCTTGACTCTCAGTTTCACTACAAAGGATTGGTTGCTGCTGCTTATTTTTACATCTGGATTTTCTTCTTCATCTGAGAGGTGACAGCCAGATGGAACCAGGCCAGAACTAAACAAGGGGCGGTAGCATATGCTTCTTAGCTCGCGAACAAAATCCCTGAAAATCTGAAATGTGAAGAAACTGCTGACTCCTTCATATCAGGAATAAAAAACATTCCTTCATCTTCTATACCACTTTTTCCATAGTGGGTCACGGGGGGGCTGGTGCCTATCTCCAGCAGTCTGCGGGTGAGAGGCAAAGCGGTGTACCAGACTGGACAGGTCGCCAATCCATTGCAGGGCAACACAGAGACATACAGGACAAACAACCACGCACACACTCATTTCCACCTAAGGGCAATTCAGAGAGACCAATTAACTGAACAGTAATGTTTTTGGACTGTGGGAAGCCAGAGTACCTGGTGAAAACCCACGTATGCACTGGGAGAACATGCAAACTCCATGCAGAAAGACCCCCCAGCCAGGAGTTGAACCCAGGACCTTCTTGCTGCTAGGCAACAGTGCTACCAACTGTTTAGATTAGATTTGGATTTGGATTTTAAAAAGATTTTAATTTTAAATGTTGATTTAAACTTGCATTTTAACATGTTTCTTTTATGTATGTTCTTTTAAGTTTTCTTTTTGGGTTATTATTATTTTTTGCCTTTGATGTCCTGTAAATCAGTTTGGATTATCTTGTGTTAATATGCTGCTATATAAATAAATTTGTCTTGCCTTTTGTAAAATTTTCTTTCTTAGTTTAAACACAGAATTAAATTTAATAATTACACAATGGGAGGCCTAAACACATTAAAGATACTCTTTAAAGTTTGAATGCATCTCATAAACTTTAGCATCTTCTCTTCAAACAGACAACCTTTCTAGAGGAGTTTGGTTTTTATTTCCATCTTAACGAGAAAATGGGGGATTCTGTATTTTGTAATGCTGTTTTAAAATGCTCTCCTTATTTATTCATGGTGTCAGTTATGTGCAGATCTGCAGTTCATCCTCATAATTCTAAGGAAGTTTATTTTTCCTCTCTTAAACAGGCAACTGGTTTCTGCATAACAGCCATAAAACATACTGCTTGTACATAAATAAATAACAGCTAGACACAGTAAACAAGTTGCTCTTGGGGAAGAACAGCTAAAATGCCAGTAAATATTGATCTCACAAACATTTTATGCTACAAAAAACATATCTTTCTTTGGTATGTGAGTAGACTGTGCAGTGGTACATGGAATAAAACCTAGTTGGTGAAATAAAATACATATGTATAAGTAAAAATTCAGTAAATTGCTGTTGCAATATGACATCAATAGTGATAAAATCTTAGAGCAAACAGAACAAAATGTAGCTACAGAATTAGGGGCAAGCATTTCTTGTGGAGCAGCATTTGCTTCAGATGTGATCCACTGACAAGATCACAGGAGCAGCATCTCAGCAGTTTTTCCAAAGGTCACTGTACCGTCTTTGTGATTGGCACAGACTTTACTAATGTATATTGCACTTAAGTTCTTAGGTATGGGCACGTTTGATCCCCTTTGCAACAAAATTGGTCTTGGATTGAATCCAGGTGTTTGTTGTTATAAATTATTTTTCCAGGCATGAAAAGGATGTAACAATCTGTTCGTGTCTGAGCATAGATGCATTGTACATTCTGTTAGTAATTGATTCTTTGCTGCTTCAGAAGATAACAACGGCTATGTTTGCAGTTAATAGCTGTCACACAGCATTTGCCAACATTTTCTTGTTTAATACCTAGTTATCTTTTTCAGATTAAGAATCCATTTAAAAAAGTGTGCACAACTTCTGTGTACTTGAGTGCTTTATGTCTACATATATAATTGCTCTGCTCACTTGTTCCTCTAAGGCACTGTTAATACCATGCATGGACATGATACAATGATCTTTAAGGAGCAAATCCCATCAGATCAAATGAAGCTTAAGTGCTCCTAAAGACAATAAAGAGAACACGCAGAGAACCATCTCAGAATCTCAACACAGATGATTTGTAGAATAACACTGTAACTCATACTCCATCCATCTAAATAAATCTATAGCTGACCATTCATGAAAATAGGAAGCCCTCTATTAAGGCAATTTCACAAAGTGGATGCTTGCCTGAATTCATTAATCCCAGTGGCTGTTCCTTAAGAATACTGATGAACTCTGACTCAATGTTTGGGTATGGGAGTGGCCAAAGAAATATACAGAAATATTTTATTTTGACGTGATTAGAATTTAACTCCAGCATCACACTGAATGTTAATTATAAATAAATAAATGTTTCTTTATATGTGCTATGTCCATATATGAAATATATTGCAAACGATTTAGACCAAATATCATACATTAAAACCTGAAGCCCTAGAAGTATGAAACATGAATAAATGACACATAGGTAAAATAGTTAACCTCGAACATAACAGTCTTTTTGTTGGAAACACTTTATGCATCGGAATTCTTTAACAGCTGGAATCTTGCCTTCAAGAAAAGGACTGCCCAATGCTGAAGGATGGGGACACGGCACAGTTCATGCTACGACCGATAACTCTAGGGGTGTGTCAACAACTAGAACATCAAGGTAACAAATAAATGCTAGTTATAAGCATAAAGTTGTTCAGGTAAAAAAAAACAAACATCTAATTTTACTGTACTTTTTACTCTTTATGTGCCCCCATCAAGTACAAACTGTCTTCTGTCACACATAGATCTCGTTATTAACTTCTTTCAACATGTTACAAACAATAATTAGCTGCAGCAGTAGCTTGTTTTTTATGTATGAGTTTTTGACTGCTGTTGCTGTCTCACTGCATACACTAGTATTCTGACTTCCCTCCCATCCACCACATGTGTAGCTTTAGCCTGAAGCAACGTTTTTAGAGCCAAATACATACTGTAGTGAGAAACTGTAGAACTGATAGAGCTTGAACGGCATAACAGGTGGTGTTTTTAGATTAACATTTTGACAGCTGTTTAGCCCCAAAGAGTAAAGCCCAGACTTATTTCCCATCATGTTTTGATTTTGTTGTGGACCCAAATGCTGAGATGACACTGGATGGAGCATCAGGCAATTAAGATTTTAATTTATAAAGAATGCACTGAGGGTAGGATGCAGGGATTCACCCAAGCAACAAACATCAGAGGTTCAGACAAGTGAGTGACTGAACCAAGAAGTTTTAACATTGTGGAGCTTTAATACAGAGTGCTACAGAAGTGAGAAAATGAACAGATGTAAAACATCTATATCAAAATAACCACAAAATGCAAAACAGAATAACTGAAACACCAACATACTACAATCAGAGAATAAAATGATAAAACTAAACTGAAAGTCCAACAGATTGTGACACTGTGTGTAGAAAAGTGAGACTTTCAGTTGCTTATATTTAATGCTACTATGTTTTACGTAGCCACTGTAAGGCTCGTTAATATAAATAATAATTGTGACAGTCTTTTACCGAGATGCCCTGATTTCCACCCGTGTGCATTGGTGTAAGAATGTTGCTCAGAACCTGAGCAGTGATAAAATCTTTCTTAAAGCTGTCATAACTTTGATTTTCTAAATTAGTACTGGTCATGACCATTCTCCACTGTGGTAAATTACAGACAGACAGGGCTTGCTACATTGTGCTTTTAAACCCCTGAGTATGGTGCTGGTCTGTTAGGGGTCCTAGCTACTGCTGTTTCAGCATGCTTCCTTGCTGAATCGCCTTATAAATCTTCACCTTATGAACTTAAATTGGAGCTGGAAACTTTGCTGTTATTTCTTTGGCCTTGGATGGCCATTTTGTTATGCAATGATGCCTGATTTGGTGTTATGCAACATCACCACTCTTCTGCAACTTTTGGCTGTCTTGTGCTTTTCTTTTTGATGTTTTTCTTGTTCTTGTTCTGATGTGGAAATAAATAAATCTTTAGTGAGATACAACCATGAACATAACTGTTAATGGAAAGGAAATGAAAAAATGAAACATGCTCTTTCAGTCCTCTGAAACATTCTCAAAGTTCTCATTAAATATAGGGACCAAAAAAGTGTTTAAAATGGGACTGGTGTCATATTGAAAGTTAACTGTGTTGGTTCTGAGCACAGTCTGTGTGTTGTGGCTCTGGGTGAGCTAATTGCTTCCAAAACAAGTTTTACACCTCGGTGAGAACTGTCAGAGGTGTCCGTGGTCATCACAGACAGTTTTCTCGCTGGTGCTCATGTTACTCCATCCACAGGGCACTGAATTAATCTGTTGGTAGTGAATCACTGGGTTACCCACTCCATGGCACAGGTTCACTCTAATATCTAGTTCAACATAAGTTGCCTGGCGGCAAGAGAAATGCTAATTTAATACCCTCTTTTTACACATCATAAATAAGAGTCCCTTATAAACCTGGATTTATAGAAACTTCTCCACCCTTCTGCAGGATAATTTCTGCAATTTTCTAAACATCCAGGACAGACATTGCTCCACCATTTCAATGTAGGTTTGAAGGACACTGTGTGACACGCTGCATACATAAACCCATACATGACTAACCAGGCAAAATTCCAACATTATCTGGAGGGACCAAGCAATATTTTCTATGTCTTTTTTGATGTATAGCAAATTTCACCTCATCTACTTAATAAATGAAAGCATAAGAAAGAGAGTAGCAGAGGATGATTATTTTTGAGGCTCCTTTATAGCTCTGCCCCTTCTCACTGCCTGCGCGGTGTGATTTGTGGAGAGATTGAAATGAGGCTGGCTGGTCAAGCAGAGACCGGCTCTTGATTTACACACACTGTTAAATCACACAGACAGCCGGCTGCCGGCTCTGCCCACCTCCCCGCCTCAGATGCACATCTATCTCCATCCAGGAGCTCCTCCTGATTCCCAGCCTTATGGCACGGATAACATACAACCCAGAGTCCCAGACACAGACTGCTGTTGACAGTGTGGAATGCTGTGGGTAACATCTGTCGGTAAAATGATTCCCATTCAGCCCTAGGTTACTCAGGAGGATACTGGTTCAAACCTCACAAAGTCTAAAGAATGTGTGACAGAAAAACAGAGTTGAAAAAAGCATTTGCCTGCGGTGAAAGAGATTAATCCAGTTCTACATAGAGTGAAAACTTTTAATTTTTTGGTTTAGAACAAAGAGATAGAAAAATAAAGAGGGCCAGCAACTAAAGAAATGTTGTACTGTTTATCTTCACTCATTCAGGTGAATTGTTTTCATGTGTTAAATGTATTTACCTTAAGTCTTAGCTTAACAAAATTTCATCCACCCATCCTTCTCCATTCAACACCACCCCCACCCCGCACCCCCTGTGGCTGAGGCCGAGGCACTGAACCAACATCTTCCAAATGCTGTAGAGCCCCACCACCTCTCCACGGATCTCCTCCTTATCAGGACCTTCAAATCCTAATCAGGACCTTCAAATCACTTCTCTGTGAAACAGTCTGGGCCCCAGTGGTAACTCTATCAGAAATGAGCATGTCCAGGAAAAACTTGGGCCCCTAATAGGAGATAGTTGTAAAATCTCTGTGCTTATACGTGACAGAAAGAGCAAAGCCAAAAGGATAAGAGACAGTAATAAGAAATAAAAAAAAAGCCATAAACTGTCAGATACAACCAGACACAGAGTTAATATCAGCAACTAAGTCATATAAACCGGCTTTACTGAACATGACATCTCTGTCAGAAAAATCATTTTTAATCCATGACTTCATTACTGACCACGATATTGATGTTATGTTTTTAACAGAAACATGGTTACATGCATTTAATGAAGCTCCCATTCTGATAGAGTCGACAGAGGTGGCCACTTTGTTTAAAGATTTACTAAAGTGTAAAAAAGTATCTTTGGGCAAATTTGACTCTTTTGAATATTTGGCTCTCCAGGTAAAGAGCCCGGTCCGAACCATGTTCTTGAATATTTACAGGCCCCCTAAGTCCAAAACAAACTTTTTCAGTGATTTTGATGAGCTTTTATCTGTGATATGTGTTGATTATGACTGTTTAATTATTGTGGGAGACTTCAACATTCACATGGACAATCCTGAAGACAGAAGTGCAATGGAACTATGTGACACTCTTAGAAATTTTGGTTTGACACAGCAAACGCACAAACAGGGACATATTTTGGACTTGATCATCACTAAGGGTCTAAACATTTCAAAGGTGTCTGTAACTGATGTTGCCCTATCTGACCTCTTTGCTGATATGTTTGAAAGCATCATCTCCAATGGCTCAGTTTGCCAAAGAGACATTATAAGAAAACGCATCTTTAAGGACGGTGCTGCTGAAACCTTTAACCAGATTTACTCTTCTACCTCCACTTTGCCCTGTAACACTCTAGATGAGCTGGTAGATAAGTTTCATTCTAAAATCTCAGACATTATTGATTCAATTGCTCCAATTAAAGTGAAAGTCGTCTCTGGGAAGAAAATGTCTCCGTGGAGAAGTGCTCCACCAGTCAGGAGTGAAAAAAAGGAGTGTCGAAAAGTTGAATGCAGGTGGCGAAAGACTGGACTCCAGGTTCACTATATTATCTATAAAGAGAGACTACACAGATATCACCTACAACTGAAAAATGCAAGGGAATCTTTCTTTTCTGAGATCATCGGCAAAAACATTAACAATGCTTGTGCATTATTTGCAACGGTCGACAGGTTAACAAACCCTTCTGTAACTGTAGCATTTGAACTCCACTCTACCAGGGCCTGCAATGAATTTGCTAACTTCTTCACTGAAAAAACCCAAAAGATCAGAGGGGCAGTCAGCACATCCACATCAACTCCAGTACCAAGGTTGTCTCCAACCAGAACTGATTTTGACAAAATTTCCCAATTTCACCAAATAAACAACAAAAACTTAGAAGAAATCGTACCAACTAAGCTCTTCTTCCTGTTGTCTCGATGTTTTACCCACAGCTTTCCTTAAGAAAGCTTTGCCCGTAATAACATCTGATTTAACACAACACGTCCCTTTTGTCAGGTGTTTCTCCCCAGGCCCTGTAAACAGCAATTATCAAACCTCTATTGAAAAAGAGCGACTTGGACAAGCTGCTACAACAGAACTACAGGCTTATATCAAACCTCCCCTTCATCAGTAAGATTATTGAAAAAGCTGTGTTTCAACAGTTAAACAACTTCCTAACAATGACCAACCTCTTCGATGTCTTCCAGTCAGGCTTCCGTGCTCACCACAGTACAGAGACTGCTCTTGTCAAGGCAGACTGTGGAAGAACCACAGTGCTGGTATTATTGGACCTTAGTGCAGCATTCGATACTGTTGATCACTCCATTTTATTAGAGAGCCTGGAAAACTGGCTCGGCCTTTCTGACACAGCACTCAATTGGTTTAAATCCTACTTGAAGGACAGGGACTTTTTTTGTATCAGTAGGTAACTTTACATCGGAGACCACAAAAATCACATGTGGCGTTCCCCAAGGGTCCATCTTAGAGCCCCTACTATTAAATATCGACACGCTCCCCCAAACTCAGATTTTAATAAACAACAACGTAAGTTATCATAACTATGCAGACGACACACAGCTATACGTTACGATGTCACCAGGTGACTATGAACCCATTCAAGCGCTGGTCAAATGCTTACAAGGAATCAATGCATGGATGGGCTAGAATTTTCTTCAGCTCAAACAAAACAAAACTGAAGTAATCTTTGGACCAAAGGAAGAGCGTTTAAAAGTTACCACACAGCTTTAGTTAATACAGCTAGAAACTACCAGTCAGGCTCGAAACCTGGGTGTAGTGATTGACTCAGAACCTGAACCTTCAGAGGCACATAAAGACAGTAACAAGGTCGGCCTTTTATCACCTAAAGAACATCTCCAGGATTAAAGGACTAATGTCTCAGCAAGACCTTGAAAAACTAATTCATGCGTTCATCTTTAGTAGAATTAATTACTGCAACGGTGTCTTCACAGGTCTGCCTAAAAAGTCGATCAGACAGCTGCAGTTGATCCAGAACGCTGCTGCCCACGTCCTCACTAGAACTAAGAAAGTGGAGCACATCACCCCGGTTCTAAAGTCCCTAAACTGGCTCCCTGTAGCTCAGAGAACAGACTTTAAAATACTTCTGTTAGTCTATAAATCACTGAATGGCTTAGCACCAAAATACATTACAGACTTGTTGTCAGTGTATCAACCAAACAGACCTCTCAGGTCTTCTGGGTCAAATCTACTCTACATACCCAGAACCAAACATGGAGAAGCAGCTTTTAGTTCTTATGCTCCACTAATCTGGAATAAACTCCCAGAAAACTGTAAAAGCGCCAGAACCCTAAGTTGCTTTAAATCAAGATAAAAAACTTATTTGTTTAGAGTGGCCTTTGAATGTGTTATCTAAACATTATTAGTTAAGTTTTCAGTCCAATTTTCCTTTCTTTTTCTTATCCATCATTCTATTGTCTTTATTTTTTTTAATTACCTCTGTTGTTTGATTTTCTGTATCTTTGTAATGTTTTACCTTATCTACAGCGCCCTGAGTGCCTTATTGCTGAAAAGCGCTATATAAATAAACTTGACTTGACATTTTCTATACCCGCTTCTTCCGTACAGGGTCGTAGGGGAGCTATCTAGAGCGGTCTACGGGCGAGAAGTCACCAGTCCATCGCAGGGCAACACAGACACACAAACAACCATGCACACACCCATTCCCACCCATACCTAAGGGCAATTTAGAGAGATCAATTAACGAATTAACCTCTTCAGGAGACTGCCATACAACAACAGAGTGTCTTCAGTCAGAGGCTTCTTCAGATCTCCTGTAAGACAAACCGCTACTGCCCACAGCCATCAGCGTCTGTAATGGCTCTTTGAAGAAACCTGCATAATATGAGCTACAACATCATTTAATTTCCCTTTTGCGATTAATAAAGTATTTTTGAATTGAACAGTCATGTTTTTGACTGTGGGAAGAAGCCGGAGTACCTGGAGAGAACATGCATAGAGAAAACATGCAAACTCCATGCAGAAAGAGCCCAGGCTGGGAGTGGAACCCAAGACCTTCTTGCTGCAAGGCAGCAGTACTAACAACTGCAGCCCTTAACAAAAGTTAAATAAAGTATTTTTAAAATATACAAAAGAAATGTAAAAGAAATGTGCTAAGAGACATTTAGTAATATTTGTTTTTGTGAAATGAGCACAGTAAGTCATTTCTTTGTCCTTTAGTTTTACATAGACTAATATAAAAATTACTAAATAACTACATGTTCTTCCTAACTCAACAAAGCAAAAAAATAGAAAGCTTGATATTTGATATATAAATATCAAATTTAAATGAGCCCCATTCATCCTTCTCGACAACAAATTACACCTGGGCAGGAATGTGGCTGAATGAAAGCAGTTTGAGGCTCTCTGTTCTTACACAAACGTAATAACTTGCGAAACTATTGTTAGTTCTATTTCAACATTTGTTTCGGTACCTCACTATGGGACACGCCTCCAGCGCCTGTCCCCCAAAAGCTCTATTACATTACGCTAGTCTTGACTGGCAGGCGGAGTGACGTCCGCTCCCATGGGAGGGACTTCCTCCCAGTATAAAAGCCGACGTCACCTCTTCTTGCTCCCAGAAGCATCTCTAAGACGGTCATTACAGTAACTTGAGTTAGCTTAACTGTTCACAGAGCGAGCTAACAACTCGGTCACCGAACGCTTCTCAATATCTGTGCTCAAATGTTCTGAGTCCTCTCCAACGCTGGTCTGTCACCAAACAGCAGCGGTGCAACTGGTCACCAAACTAGCTGCACTCTTAACGGAGCTTACGAAGTTGTGTAACTTGCACTCGTTCTCACCATGAACAGAGTCAAACCACCATCTAGAACCTGCACATGTGGCAACCTTATAGCTGGGGCAGATACCCACTCTGTCTGCGCTTCGTGTCTGGGGCTACAACATGCCCAGAACGCATTAGCGTCACCGGCGAGCTGCGAGCACTGTGCACGGCTCTTCCTCAAATCCCGTCGCCGCAGGCTAGCACGCCAAGCTAGCCTGTCGGAGGTTGATCCTATGATGGGGGTGGCCAATCCCCTGCCACCGGAGCATCCTGATACTGATGAGAGAGAGCCCACCTTGGCTGGAGCCAGTTGGGGTGATCAGCTCGACGCTGTCGCGCCACTGACTGACCCGAAGGAAGACGAGGCCGCACTTCCAGTTTTCAGCACCTTTGCTAATGCCTAGTCCGAATCTGAAGTGGAGCCCATCAGTCTCGGGTCTGACGACGACGAGCTGGACAGCAGGCCTTATGCAGTCCCGTCAGCTGCAAAGCCCTTGGTGACGGATGACACCAGTCGCTGTGGTTCCCCAAACCCGACGGCAACTGACCTGCACGATGTCTGCAGAAGGGCAGCAAAGAAGCTGGGCATCGAGTGGCCAGAAACCGTCACTGAAACTACCACAAAAACTTCGCAAAATCTTCCAGCAGACAGCTGTTGCCGGTCTTTCCCGAGTGCCTCGAGGAGGCAACCCGGTCCTGGAGCAATCCTCTCACCGCTAAGATCCCCGCCCTGGGAGGGTCGGCGCTGGACTGGATGGGCATGAAGGCCGGCGGCTTTTCACATCTGCCTCCCGTAGAACCTCTGCTGGCATCTCACCTGCACCCATCACAGAAGTCAGCCATGACAGCGGCAGGACCCACCCTTCACTTCAAAGCTGATTCTTTTCAGTCCGCTCTAAATGAGAAAAGCTACAAGGCGGTGGCTGCATCTGTTAAAGCCTTAAACGCTTCATCTCTTCTCCTCGCCTACCAAGCGGAGTTACAGGAGCAGGTGACTGGCACACCGATGGCCGATTTGTAGGACGAGTTGTACGTGGTGATGGACCTATGCCTGCGTCTCCACAGAAGCGCTGTCCAAGCCTCCGGGAGAGCCATGGCCCTGATGGTCACTCAGGAGAGAGCTAGATGGCTGAACCTACCTAGCATGTCTCAAAGAGAAAAGAACCAGCTCCTCGACACCCCCGTGGATCCAAAAAGCTTATTCGGGCCCACCGTGGCAGCCATGCAAAAACGCTGTGAGGAAAAAAAGAGGGAAGGTGAAGCGCTAAAGCTGTGTCTGCCCAGAAAAGCGCAGCCTCCTCCCCCCACAGCACCCCGTGCGCCGTTTGCTCAAGCGGCGGCTCGACCGGCCTACCACATCCCCAAACGCCAGCCGCAGTCAGCGGACCGTGGGAAACAGACAGAGCTAAAAGGTGCTTGGGGAAGGAGGCCATTCGCTCCCCCGGCGACACTGGGAAACCAAGCGACCCCTCCCGATACTGTGAGCGCAAAGAAAAAGAGGCGCGCTGCCTAGGGAGCCGTCTTCGGGGTGGGAGAGCAGGATCTGCCAGACACCTGCACCCCCACTACCAGGACACGTCCTGTACCAGTTCCAGTTCAGAACGCCACGTTCAAGGCAGCTCAAACGGCCTGCAGAGCCGACGTTGGAGCTCATCGTTCAGAGCCGACCGAAGTGGAGGAAGATCACAGCCACCGAGAGCTCAGTGGAGCCGCAGCTGTGGCCAGAAAGCACACACCAGTGCACAAACACATGCCAGTGTCTAAAAACACGACCTTCCCCCTTCACAACATGTTCAATAAAGTTGTTTTCACAAGGGGCACACAAGGGGCCAGAAGGGGGAGCTCTCACCCTACCTCTCACCCTACCTCTAGCACTTTTCTGTAGAAGAAGCGGACCTGGGGTGAGTGTAGCAGTTGTAGCGGAACAGCAGATCCCTCAGCCGATGTTGCGCAGTGTTTACATGGAAGCACCTTTAGGCCCACTGGCAAACAACACTCAGCTGTGGCGAGCGTGTGGAGCGTCAGATTGGGTGATAAAGACTGTATCCAAGGGATACAGGCTCCAATTTGTGACAGCCCCACCCCGTTTCAAGGGCATAGTACAGTCATACGCCCGGGGAGAGTCCGCTCGCGTCCTGCAGGAGGAAATAATTTCCCTGCAGCACAAAACAGCTGTTCGGTTGGTACCGCAGGAGAAAAGCAGAGACGGGTTTTGGGTGGGGGTCTGCGACCAATATTGGATCTGCGGGCTCTGAACAAATATCTGAGATGGTATTCATTCAGGATGCTAACACATGCAGCTCTGATAAGGTTTGTGCATCAAGGAGACTGGTTTATCTCCATAGACTTGAAAGACGCATATTTCCATATCCCTATATACCCCCCTCACAGAAAATACCTGATTTGCGTTTCAGGGAAAGATATACAAGTATCTGGTACTTCCTTTTGGCCTTTCACTGAGCCCTCGTGTGTTCGTGAAATGCACCGAGGCAGCCATCGCGCCTCTGAGGGAAAGGGGGATGCATCTGGTGACGTATATAGACGATTGGCTGTTTGCAGCTCAGTGTTTAGAGGAGCTCATGACGCACGCCGAGATGCTTTATTTACATCTGACGACTCTGGGATTCACAATAAACTGGGAAAAGAGCATCTTAACCCGGGTACAAACCATCACCTTCATTGGTCTGTCCCTGAATTCAGTCGAGTTCAGAGCGAGCCTCTCAGCGGACAGAGTAAAAGCCTTTCAGGCTTGTCTGGCACTCTTTCGCAGAGGCACACAGGTGAAATTCAGGTTATGCCTCAGACTGCTGGGTCTGATGGCGTCTGCGCTGGCGGTCATCACACTCGGCCGTCTACACATGCGCCCGTTTCAGAGGTGGGTGGTGTCACTCTGCTTGAGCCCCACACGCCATGCTCACCGCAGCATCCTGGTTTCTCTCATATGTGCACGCGCGCTGAGCCCGTGGAAGCGCCCCGGTTTTCTCAACACCGGCGTTACCATGGGAACCATCCTGACGAGGAAGGTAATTACCACAGAGGCCTCGCTGAGAGGTTGGGGAGACACTCACGAGGGGATGATGGTAAACGGCGTTTGGAGTCCACAAACACAGACAGCTCACATAAATTGTCTGGAACTCCTGGCCGTGATGCTGGCACTGAGACACTTTCTGCCCTTTATCAAAGGGCACCATGTTTTGGTCAGAACGGACAACACGACAGTGGTTGCTTACATCAACAGACAAGATGATCTGCGCTCACGTCATTTACACGAGCTGGCATACAGACTGATAATATGGACCAGCTCACACTTGCTGTCGCTAAGAGCGACTCATGTGCCAGGGGTAATGAACAGAGGCGCGGATCTGCTGTCGAGGGGCAATCCCCACTACAAAGAGTGGAAGCTCCACAGCAAGGTGATGTCCCAGATATGGAGGAGGTACGGCCGAGCGGAGGTCGACCTCTTCGCATCAGGGGAAAACGCTCAGTGTCCGATGTTTTTCTCACTAACAGAGCGACAGGCTCCGGTTGGTCTGGATGCGCTAGCGCACGAATGGCCGCCGGTCCTACGGTACACCTTTCCCCCGCTGGAACTGATCATTCCTACTCTTGCCAGGGTGAGAGAGGGAAAACACTCACTCATTCTGATAGCTCCCCCCTGGCCAGGGAAACAGTGGCTAGATTTTTCAGATGCTACACGGCGAACCATGGCAGCTTCCCCTCCGCAGAAATCTCCTGACGCAGGCACACGGAGAAATATTTCATCCTCATCCAGAGCGCATGGCCCTATGGGCCTGGCCTGTGCGGAGTTAAATCTGGCTGCCAGTGGGCTTCCCGAAAACGTTATTGACGCAATTCAAAATGCAAGGGCCGTTTCCACGCGTAGCGCGTATGAGGGTAAATGGCAGGCATTCATGGGTTGGTGCGCAAAACCTATGGTGAGCGTAATGCAAAGCCCTGTGTCGGATGTTTTAACTTTTCTGCAGGCACTGTTGGATAAAGGCTTGGCTTTTTCCACTGTGAAGGTGTACCTGGCTGCTATTTCAGCCTGTCACGTTGGTTTTGGTGATAAAACAGTGGGGCAGCACCCCCTGGTGTGTCAATTCATGAAGGGTGCACGATGGCTCTGTCCAGTATCGAGGAGCCTCACTCCTTCATGGGATTTACCTATGGTACTCGATGCGTTGTCACGTGCACCGTTCGAACCGTTGCATCAGGTTGAGCTCAAAGTGCTCTCCTTTAAAACTGCCTTATTGATTGCTCTGGTTTCTGCTAAGCGTGTGAGTGACATTCAAGCGCTCTCAGTTAACCCGTCCTGCATGCAGTTTCTGGGTGAGTCAAGGGTTTTACTGAAACCTAATCCTGCCTTTATACCTAAGGTTGCTACGGCTCTGCCATGCCGTGCCCTTGAATTAATGGCTTTCTACCCACCACCATTCTCCTCTCAGGAGCATGAACGACTGCATACACTCTGCCCAGTACGAGCTCTGCGGTTATATGTGGAAAAAACTGCGTATTTTCGCAAATCAGAGCAGCTGTTTGTGTCGTGAGCTTCATCACATAAAGGAAAGCCTCTCACATAGCAACGTCTTTCGCATTGGGTAGTGGGGGCTATTATTATGGCTTATGAGAGCAGAGGCCTTGCACCCCCTGCAGGTCTGCGGGCTCACTCCATTCGTGGTGTGGGTTCATCCTGGGCATTGTTCCAGGGTATACCTGTGGAGGAAATATGTGAGGTTGCCAGTTGAACGACCCCTCACACCTTCACTAGGTTCTATAAACTGGATGTCACCAGGCCCACACTGGCTCACACGGTCCTGGGTGTGGGTTCCACATTCCCATGACTGCAGGATGCATCTGTTGGTCTTCGAGTGAGCTTATCTGGCAATACGGGGGGCAGAAATATCCCCTAGTGAGATACCAAAACGAATGGTGAAAGAGAAATTTAGGTTAAGGATTTAACACCGGTTCTCTGAAACATGAGTGAGGTATCTCACCAGATCACCCTCCTTGCAGGGAGCGAGGAAGAGGTGTGCTTACTAAACTGAAGATCATCTACGTGACGTCGGCTTTTATACTGGGAGGAAGTCCCTCCCATGGGAGCGGACGTCACTCCGCCTGCCAGTTAAGACTGGCGTAATGTAATAGAGCTTCTGGGAGACAGGCGCTGGAGGCGTGTCCCATAGTGAGATACCTCACTCATGTTTCAGAGAACCGGGGTTAAATCCTTAACCTAAAGATAGTCAGTAGAGTGATGACAAAAGATTAGCAAAAGTCAGAGCAGATGGCGCACAGCACAGAAATTCAATACATTCACACCCAATTCTTTTTAAAGAAAATATACAAACTTACTGGCCTTCAAATCGATTGATTCTGTAGAGGGCCTCTTCTCTGGAGGAATCAAAACCATCCAGTCCGCTGGAGCCCATTATATATACACTTCACTCAATTACATCCAAAGTAACTGTAAGGCAGATTCACGTCTGTGAAGGTGCTGGAGCTGGGAGACAAAACTGAAGGGAAAGAACACATTGTGAAGTTCTAAATGTTGCTTTGTATGTTTTTTTATGAACTATGATCACTGAGATACAATCGCTAATGTTAGGAGAAGGATATCCAAGCGTTTCTAGAGGGACAAAGCCAACTTACATTATTTCCTGTTCTCGGCCCTTTGATGCAGTCACATTTTACAGTATGACAAACAGCAGTAATCTTTAACAATTTGCTTCATGCCATAACAGAAGTTTTTCAGAAAGTTTATTTAAATGTTGCCATCTCTTCCACAAAATGTATGTCTGCTGGATGATGTCTGCCAAATAATTTGAGCAAATCTTCCCTTGCAAAGGCTTTGTGACTTAGATATGCAAACTCTGGTTTGCACAAGCTTTGCGCATAAAAAAAACAAGAGTAGCCCCTTGATGAATCAGTCTGAGACATTGGAAAACAGACACTTTCTGATTGCTCAGTAAACAATTTGGTTCTGAATAAAGAATCAGGAGACTGCAGCAGATAATAATTGAGTAGTGAACAGCCTCATGAATGCCAGCCATAATGGTTCGTACACACAAAATAGTCAGGATGACTCAACTCGTTAAACTGTAGTTTGGTATTGACACACGTCTTATTAAGTGTACTGTACAAACAACGAAGGAGCACAAGACCAGCTTGTCAATTATTTCTATTCTATTCCGTTCAGGAAACAAACAACAGCTCATCATTACAAATAGCAACAAAGAGGAGGAAGACTGTTTGCTGGGGCAGATTTTAGAGTGAATTATTTTAACTAAACATATATTGTGAATTTTATAGATTGGAGAACAGGATAGAACATACATGCACAAAACTATCAAGTATTACCAGGTTTTCACCACAACACACTGAAGCTGCAGAATACATAAAATTTACGTATCTACCTAATATATCAGGAGTGATCATTTAAAATGATCGTACTTTTTAAAGTTGTTTTTACAATTTTTTTTCATGAATAAAATAAACATCTAAAATCAAAACAAACCCCAGATATCAAGTCTCAGTTAAAATAAATAATGTAAGGTGTGTGAATAAAATTCATACTTGTCCTGGACATATTCCTAAGCTTATTGTATTTAGCTGTGTGCTACAAATTCTCACTTAGTTTCAGTTCAAACAATTATATGCACGTACGAACAGCGTGGGAATGTCCGTTGATCCTACCATTCAGGAAAGAGATGGGGTCTGTGTTCCAAAAATGAACGTGCTATAGTGCAAAATGTGTTAATCAACCCAAAAACAAAAGACAAACCCTTGTGAAGGAGCCATTACTTCAAAAGGCAAAATAAATGCCAAATTACAGTTTCCATATTAACTCGGGGACAATGACCTTCATTTCTAGAGACATGTCCTCTGGTCTGGTCTGGCAACAACTTAATGCTCACCCTCTACCGATGATCCACATGGCCCTGTCTTTCAGTGTTTAACCCTTTCTCTCTCCTAGACATAGCTACTGACTGAGCTTCTACTGTGACTAACTCTCTGTGCTCTCTTCAGACTCTAAACTTGAAAACTGGCTCAGAGTTTATCTGTTCCTTCTTTCTAGGTGAAACGACTGAAGGAGCTACATCCATTAACATTTACCTTTTCCTTCCCATAGAAAGGACTCCTGTATCAGTGCTTCTTTGTTCTCTTTGTGTCTCTGCTCTGTTCTCTCTAACCCCCAGTCGGTCGTGGCAGATGGCCGCTCACACTGAGCCTGGTTCTGCTGGAGGTTTCTTCCTGTTAAAAGGGAGTTTTTCCTCTCCACTGTCGCTACATGCATGCTCAGTATGAGGTGATTGCTGCAAAGTCAACGCCAGTGACTGTCCACTGTCTCTACATGTTCATCCGGGAGGAGTGAATGCTGCAAGTCACTGACTGGATACAATCTGCAGGGTTTCCTTTCCTTAGATAGAACAACTTTTTATCCAATTTGAATAAATAACAGAATCTGGCTGCACTGTTCAATGATTAAGATTAATTGGAATGTATGTACCTGACTTTTGTGAAGTGCCTTGAGACGACATGTGTTGTGAATTGGCGCTATATAAATAAACTGAATTGAATTGAATTGAATTGAATTGAATTGAATTGAAAAAAACTATAATTGAAGGCTTTGGTCATAATGACAATTATTACATTTGAAGGAAAAAGGGTTCAAGTTGGAAACATAAGAATACCATGTTTATTTGCAGTGTTTGAATACATCAGTCAGTATTTGTTGAGTATTGCTAACAACTATGTTGTTTTGTGGGTCAGAAGTTTAAAAGTTAGGGAACCACTGCTCTGTTCAGAGAAAAAGGAGCTTAACCTCAATTTGAGATTCCCAGCTGCCACACAATTTTGTTTTCATGCCAGTGTTTGCTTCCTTTGTCATCCCTGAGGCAATAAATTTTCCCTGTTACATTACAAAGCTGTGAAAAAAATCATTTAACAGAAGCCATATGTTAGATTAGGTTTGCAGTTTAAACTGTGTTCTATTGCCAAAGCTGTAGCATTTTTTTTACAGATGGCCTTTGACATGATGCTATAATATATAAAGTTCTCACTTATTAAGGCAAATTTTCTACATCCTAAAATGTTGGAGCCAAGCTCTTTTTTTAACTGCAAGCTTAGTGTCATTGTAGCTTATTACCTTGTGTGTACCATGGTTGGCATGAAGTACTTACTGGCAGATGAACTGAGGCTGCTACTGGAGATTTCTCTCAGCTTAATCTTATTATTGCCAACAAATAAAAATAAATAAATAAAATATCATTTTCTCCAGGCAGATAAATGTTTCCTAAATAATTGTGTCAACCTTGGGTATTGGTGTAGTATTAAATAGATTTTTCTTACAGTGCCAGGTGTTTAAAAAAAAAAGCTAATTGAGCGCCCTGGGAATTTATATTTACACAAACCTCAAGGTGAATACAAGATCTGTAAATGTAAAATTTTTAGATGCTTTATCTGACCATGTAAATATGAGGACCATATCCTCATATACAGAGGCTATGCCGTTCAATTCCTGGCCTTGATACCTTTGCTGCATGTATTCCTCTCTTCTCTCTCTGCCCAGTTCCGGTCTGGTAACTGTCAATAAAGGCCACTCGTGCCAAAAATTACAGGCTGTAATGTAACAAAATAGGTAAAAAGCCACGGGGGGTGAATACTTTTGTCACCATATATTGCTACCTCTGGTGAAGATTTGTAAAAAGCCTTACACTAAATTAATCTTCTGTTGCAGTAGCATAAACTCACACAGAATAAAATACAATTTTGACCTTCTCATTTGAACATATTTACTGAGGAAAGAAACAATCCCAAGATTTTTAACTAAATTACCATCACTGTGTGGTTTGGCTCAGTCACAAAACAGGACAGGGCCAGACTGCAACAAAGACTGAGGTCTGCAGAGAGCATCGTTGGGGCTGACCCTTCATCTATCCAGAACTTGTACAGATCTAGGGTCACAAAAAGGGCAGCAAACATCTCTGCACACCTAAAACATCCTGGTTGGTGTTCAGACTTTTACCTTCAGGTCAACGCTACAGAGCTCTATTTTTCCAAAAGCAGCCCCTGCAGAGACAGTTTCTTCCCCCAGGCTGTCTCTCTGATGAACACAATGAACACCTTACAGCCTGAGTAGTCAACTACTTCGCTGTGAAGCAAATAAGCATATACGCACTATTATAACCTGACTTTTAAAAAAAAGATATTTGGTATACATACACATACAATATATGTACATATTTTTTCTTTGTATTGTTAATCTCCTCTAAAGTTTATATATTCATATTTAATGTGGAAAGGCTTTGGGCATGTGAAGCTGATGTCATTTTGCTTGTTAATGCTCACAAACCTGGCCAATAAAGTTGATTATGATGCCTGTGCCACAGTTAATGGAACACCAAAAGCAGCTCTCACAATTGTTCTTACCTCGCCATGTTGTTTGGTCTATCTAAAAAACATTTCATAGGAAAAAAGTGTACTTTGTATGTCACTTATGGTTGTTGGGGTCATCCATTTTGGGGGGACAGACCAACCGGGCTGCGCAGCTCGACATGCACAGCTCAACAGGCGTTGCGGCACTGACGTTACCCGGGATTATAAATCCCACGGAAACCAAACTTCCGTTTCCATTTCCAGCGTGTCTCACGGGACAACGCAACGGAGATGCATATCTGGAGCGACAGAAACTCACAGGCGAGTTACTTTTTTCTTCCACACGGCCATTCCCGGATGAGCTTGAAAGCTGGAATTCTATCTGATACAAGAAGGTCAGAAGATTCATCCACGGATCGAAGACCCTGCCGACACTCCGGCGCAGGCGGAAACCCACAGAGGTTTGTTTCCAAGGAGAGGAGTTTTCCTCCTTGTTGATCCAGTCGACTGCAACGGTTCCTTATATTTCCCCGTTTTGGACGGATGAGAAGTTTACCGTTTTTGGAGTTGATCACGGATGCGTTTCATTTCTCTCAGATTTCATTACTTTTTTATATGAAATTGGATAGGTGTATTTAGAGGTCTGGGCAGGATGAGGCATAATTTAAGGTGATTTAGAATCACCAGTAGTTCATTCAATGCATCAACTTGTTGCATGCAATACTGATTGAAGTGTTTTTTTATGCTGAGCTGTGTTTGACTTGCTGTGCAAGTGTTGTTTGATCGCGGATCCGATCAGCAAGGTGCATGTGTTTTTGTCTGGCTGATCCCATTTCACCCAGGAGTTAGAAGTTGGACTTTAAAGTTTTTCCATTCAAAGCAGCTGCGGTCTGGGCCTCGTGGCCTGACTACTCATTCGTCCCAGTTTTATTACTGGAGTTTTTACACTGAGTTCCCGCCTCAGAGTTTTATGACCCTTTGTTTGAGATTCGGGGCAATCAGCTGCTAGTGGCTAAGGGCGCAGCCCACCGTCTACCAGCTGATCGCTACAATCGAGACATCAGCTCACCAGGAGGGCTTCTCTTTCCAAGTTAACCCAAATTGCACATTTTGTCCATAAAACTGCTGGTTGGATGTTCATAGACACTCAATGCACATAAATTTTCTTTTATTATTATTTTTAGGTAGTCGTTTTTATCCCCTTTGTGTAGAATGGTGCTAATTAGTTAGGTGAAGGTTTTTGAATCAGAGTAGTAATTATATCAGGGCTATATGGTCAATAAATGTTCACATATATAAAGAGAAGCGTTTGTGTTTATTTCGTGCAAGAGTGATTTATCTGTCAAAATAAGGTCAACGTTCCCCCACTGATTTGTAAAGCGATTGATTAAACAGTGACATTTAGTGTGGTTTGATTAATAATTATCAATTATTAATGATATTATTTAATTGTAATTATTAAGTGCCTTGATCCCATAATCACAGCACCAGAGGACATCTCTGATTTCTATTCGAGAGCAATGATTTTTGGTTGAGAAAATGATTTTTCTGAATTATGATTTTTTCCTATAATTTTGAAAAATATTCAATAATCAATAATCATAATCCTTACATGGTGAGTCCATTTTATTAGGTACACTTTGCCAGTACTAGGTCGAACCACCCTCCTTTGACTTCAGAACTGTCTTAATTCTTTGTGGCAGAGATTCAGCAAAGCATCAGAAAAAATATTGGCATTACAGTATCACACAGTTGCTATATTTCTCAACTGCACATTCAGGATGTTAAGCTCCAGGCACCAAGAAAATATCCCCCAGCTTTACACAATCACCAGAAGTGTGAAGCACTGATGCAAGCAGGGTGGGTCCATGCCTTCATGTTGTTTATGATAAATTCTGACCTAATGTAAATATTGCAGATGAAATCAAGACCCATTGGACCATCTGTTAAGGCCTACTTTAGGTGAGCATGTGTGAATTGTATCCTCAGATTCATGTTCTTAGCTGACAGAAGCAGCACCCAATGTGGTCTTCTGCTGCTGCGTTCAATCTGTTTTAAGTGTTGTGTATAGGTCTTTTCATCCGCACAACTGCTGCTGAATATTTTCCCTTTTTTTGGACAGTTTTCTCTAAACATGGGTGTTGGGACCCAGCCATGGATTTCAACATTAAAACTCCGGTACAAACTTTTCTGGAACTTTCAAGATAAATTGCATTAACCGACTTCCAGCACAACTTCAGAGGGGGGGGGGGTAACAGCGGACATCCCATGATGCCACTGCCCGTATAAACCCTCCACCTTTCCAATGGTCCTTTCTGTACCACTTGGACTCTGCTGCGAGACTGGCCGGAGAGGCAGCGCGTTAATATCTCTTTGCTGGCAAAAAGACATAAACTCTTCAAACTGGACCCAAGGGTGTCATAAGATCACGCGATCATATGCACAAGTTAAGTACTGATGAATTACTGTTGAAAGAATCCGGTATTCATTCATAAAAAGGGGTAATTAAGGTATAAGCCTGGCTTGACTTTCTCTCTGAGGCCTGCAGAAGCAAAATGTGTTCCAGAGAAGTCCCCAGTAGAGACACTGTCTCTACAAAGAGTGGAGCAGTTTTTCCCGGTCTGAAAGGGCGACCACAGGAGCCGCATCCCGTGGTAACGTGCAGTGTGGTCAGCGGACAGAACGGGCCGCCCAGCCACTGCTCCGGAGGTTAGCTGGTAGCTAACCCTTTGTTCACAGAGCTTTCTTCAAACTTCGTCGTCGCCCGGACAACTCCTAAGCACGGTTCATACGAGGTTAGGTGTTTGGGCAGAGTAATAGAAAGATATTTAGGATGAAACGATCTAAACGTTTTTCATTTTATGAAGTTTGGTTTTGTTTGTGTTGAACTCTGCTATCTTCGTGCTAGCAGGCTCTCTGCAGCACACATGCTCAGTTTGTGTTCCGTGTTTGTCTGTTTTTAAAGTTAAGACAAACTTTATTTGAAGGGGTGATTTTAACACAGAAGATTGATCAAGATTGATCATTTTAACCCTTTTATTGACGATATTTTAAAGGTGTGTGTTTGACACACTCTGGTGTGTGTTTGACTCATTTTACTAAATTTGATAACTAAGTAAACACCATTAAGCCCCATTTCTCCAGAAAGATTTGGCTCTTTTCCAAAATATTTCCTTAAATATTTTACCTTTTTCTTTAATAATATTTCTTTAAATATTATTTCAATAAATAAAGGCAGCTAATGAGACACCATTGAGAATTATTCATCCAGAAGGTTGGTTTTATTCAGCAGATCATACTTTAAAACATTATTTTATTAAAATAATTGTGAATGGTTGTCTAAAGGTATGCTGATTATTGCCTAAGTTGGTTCCAAGACTAACTTAACTTCATTTCAGATTCTTCAAGATAATCCTTGGTTCTCAAACATAAACATTGCATGGTAATGTTGCATCACTCTTTTGGTCATGATTTTCAATCATCTTTAATCAACTTGTTTATATTGTACATAGCCCATTAGTCTTCGTTATTCTTTAATTCTGCTTGGTAGTTTAGTTGGATTGTTTTAGCATAGTAAAGAGTTTGTTGATTGAAATATGTTTGACTTTGAGTTGACTTATTTTTGTTAATAAATTCTTGTATTTTAAGAAATTGTGTGAATTCATTCCATGTGTGTGCAGAGTTTTGCTGTTCAATAATGTCAGAGCTTGGCTCACACCTTTCTATTTTGTCCTAATACCATCGCCTTACTGGGCTGGTATTCACAGGACAACCCTTAACAGACATAAATATTATTTGATAAAATATTAAAGTGTTAATATTAAATATTAAATAATATTTTCAGATTCATAGTCACAACATGGGAAATTATCTATCATTGTAGTGACATTTGAGTAGAACTTGCATAAATGTCTTAGCAGAGTCGTCTATGTACGCTATATAAAGCATCACACAGAATTTGTTGACATGTCCATAAAATCTGTGACAATCCTGCACAGCTGGAAATCAAACTGTTTACAATGCAGTATACAGATGTTTAGAAAGGCCCTGCTGCAGTGTTGCTTCCTTAAAACCCTTGTACCCTTGTACCCCAAAGAAATGCAAGGCAGGTACACAATAATGGGATACGGTAAAATAAATATAACTGAAGATTTTTCATCGTTTACCTTTACTTCCTAATTAAATAATGAATCATTAAAATGGAAAACATAAGAAAACATGCCAATTAATAAGACAGATAATATATCACAAAATCTACAAGAAAATAGTTTTTTGTCTAAATAGGCTCATATCTACAGTCAGAGCATTTATTAAAAAGTTTCAAAACAAATGAATATATAGTATGAGGCTGGATTAGGACTCGAATTTATCTTGCCAGTATACACACAGCTGAGACAGATGGCAAGATATAATGCTCCTGCAAAAAATAAGACTGCTTTATTTTAAGAGTTTTTACACCTATTTAACATTACCGCTGTAAATGTGGAGTAGGAGCTGTACAAATAGTCTAAATTATTAAAGTATGCCTAATGCTGATTTATTCACCTTCATTCAGTGTTTGAGACCTACAAGTTTTCTGCTTTATTATTAAATCGCACTTTAGTTCAGCTTATAACCTGTACATGACACTGAAACAATACTAATCCACATATTTAAGTATTTTGTGGAGAGACCAAAGATTTGAAATAACAAGTTGGTGTATTTTTTGGATCAGAAAATACGCATGTTCATTTAGACTTTGATGGTTACTTGGCAACTGCTTGTAAGCCCTAATACAATTACTCAACCACAAATAGTTTTATACTTTGTTAATGTATAGCCAAACAATATATAATATGTTAATTAGTGAGACTTAGTGGTGCTGGTGGGTGGATGTGATCCCTCTTAGACACACACAGCGGGGCTTTTTTATTGCTTTAGTTCTTAGTTTTTCTTTGGAAAGTTAAGATAAGCTGATAATGGCTGAAGCCTTGTATTTGGAAGATCGATTTAGGAGGAAAAAATCTCTTTTCTTGTAACCTCTAGCAGAATACAAATGATTCGACCATGCACAAGGTGAGTTTGAGTATGAAAGCTTGTGCAAAATGTTTCTACTTGAAAGATGACCTTGAATAAAGAGAAGCTATTAACAGAAAATTTAAAATCACACGTGTCTGCCTCTTTACATCCCAGCTCTGACGTTCTTAATGTGTTTCTGTCCCATTAGCTTGTTATCCCCAACTTGCACTTCCTCTTCTTACCTTCCCGTCTTTAAGTTCCACATTTCGGTATGTGGAGGAGTTTTCAAACATTGCTATTAAACCCTACAAGGTTATCTAGGTGTCAGTGCTGAAACTGGCTGCATTTCTGAAGAAACCTCACTCGTGTGTTTGATGTAAAGACTTCACCTACACAGCCTTCTATGAATTGGGAAATATACAGCTCATCAAGGCATGAGGTGGCTGATTGCCTCCTTTATCTTCACTATTTTATCAGCTTGGCAACTTGGCAGCTTAATAGATTCCTCCTACTCATTGTCTAACACAGTTTCAGAATTTATGGTTTAATAAGCTTATAAATAATCCCGCTTGTGTCCACAGACACAGAGAAGGTGAGGAAATGTCACCACACAGCCGTCAATTCTAAGGCAGACTCTGTGATGGTGGACAAATGCCCCTGCCAGTCAGGTTGCTTGGCTAAGCATTTTCCTAGAAAACATCTTTAAAGAGGGGCCATTTAAGTTCAGGGAGCTTTTGACTCATCCTCCTTCTGTTCTCACCTGAGTCAGGCTAAGCTTGCTGCTTATGTGTGTAAAAAGTTATTTGTTGTGGCTTCTGTAAACGCCAGTAACTGCAATTTTCTCTCTTTAGATCGCACTAAACTGCAAACTATCCGGTTCTTTTTAGAGGAGACCTTGGCAGTCTGGCAGTATATATTTCTGCTATTTACAACCAGTTGATACACCAGTTGATACACCTTTTTACTCCCCATTAATAAAATTGCAGGGCATCATCAAATCCACCCAAGTTTGTTTATCGTCGTTGCACAAAAAGTGAGGAAATTTGTGTTTGGTCGATCATTTCTTTCTTGTGACAATGCTTCTTTGCAATAAATATCGATTTATTTCTCTTTAAACGATGTCACATTTATAAAGAAAATACATATGTGGTTTGAGCAGTAGAGTTGAGTATGTGGGTTGCACCCATAGAAATCTTGCCCAATCCTGTCTGCCAATGTCAAACAGCTTATTCTGCTATCGATTTTTTTTTGTGTTGTTTATTGGGTTGGATAATTTATTCTATTAGCAAACAGGGGCATCAGCAACGTGTGGGAGAACTGTACACAACCATAACAGCTTGGCACCTTCCCCTCATGCTGGTCACCAGCTTGGACACAAATACTCTTTTTCCACCAACACGGTTCAGGGCCAGTTCCAGTTCCAGACTGTGATTTTGAACCGGTTTCCACAGAAAAAAAAGAGGTTCCAGACTGTGAACTACATGGTTCAACTTTGGCACCACAGAATACTTGGTTTTTATGTGCAAACCATGATGTCGCCTGTGGGCGGGTCAAAGCTGGAGACTATAGAAACAATCATGTCGGCGTATTATCCTTTTCTGTATTAACTGTGTTTAGATTCTCTCTTTTTGCAATAAATGAACTTTATCTGTAAACACAGAAGTAACAGTTGCAGATCAACAACCTCCACCACCTTGCTACTGCGCTTTCTTTCCATGTTGTGTAACACAGAAGGAAAGCACATGCTGTTGATGAAGCATGCTTGCTTCCCAAAAACTGGAGGAAACATGTGTTGTTCTTAGCGAAGCATAAAAGTTCAAAGGCACCCGAACAGAACCAGTTCAAGATCAAGAGTTGTTTTGCTGGAAAACATTTACACTGCTGTGGGATGGCATCCCATTCGACAACCAGCATTTGTCACCTAATGCAAGTAAGCCAAAGTGGTCATTTGGTCACTCTGGCATAAACAGCATGTCCACGCTAACCCCAGAACTGTTCAGAAGGGTTCACTTGAGTTAGTCTCTGGTAAACCCTGCTCTGTGGGAGTGATAGCTAACGACAAAACGACTCTAGAGCAGCTATTATGGAGACATGGTTTTGATTTAACAGATTCATCGACAAATGCAGAAAGGCTGGTGGAACGTCTGGGAGCCCTGTTTCTGCTAGTCGGAGCACTGAGGAAGAGAGGTGAGTAAGTAATGTGGGCAAGAGGTAATGTGCAAACTTGAGGATTTTGTGGAGGAGTCTTACTGTTTTTGTTGAGCTGTACAAATAGTCTAAATTTCCGAGGGGAGGTAAGCTATACCACAGAGGCTGAGGTTGACAGTGGAGGTAGCTGTGCAGTGGCTGAGTTTATCTTTGTTTTCTAAACGGCAGAGCGTGGAGCTGGATGGTGGACAGGCAGAGGAGCTTGAGTAAGGTGATCCTGAGAAGCGGTTTGTGCTTTCCTTGGATTTGCAGATTCAAGGAAACAGAAGGAGGATTTCGGTTGGGTTAACACAGCAAAGTACTTCTAGCCAACCATGAACATTGACATGAACGCAGAACATGGGGAGGTAGGATCGAAGTTTGATTCCTCAGAGTTTCTCACTCTGGGAGAGTTCACAATCTAACACCTCCTTAAAGGTTCCTGCTGCTTATGAACCCTTCCTTGATTTGCCTTAATGGTCTTTAGCTGTGTAGCTGCACCTGCCTTTCACAACACTGCAGGAAGAGGTGAGAGAGAAACCAGCACAACTCAACGGCAACGTGTAGACAGCTCTGAGGCATGGCATCGGGGGCGACTGAGGATAGAGTTTGGTCCACAAAAGTAGAGATATGGGATTTTAATTAGTTTTAGAATATCATCTTAATATATCTCTGCAATTAGATTTCCTCCAATACGCATTGCTTCATCAGTGAGGGCGATGCCTCTCCACAAAAAAACAAATTTTCATAACTACAATCCAGAAATCTGACCCCCAAATGCAATTTCCTAATAAATGCCTATCATCTAAGGGTAAACAAACAGGTTAAACCTAAATAAAGTTTTATTTTTTACTTATTAATATAGCTGGGATTATGTTTCTTTCACTGTAACGGCCTGCCAATGACAGGATACATTTTCACTCAGCCTTGAAATGTCAGTACACACACACACTTCAAAGGGAGATCATATAAAAATATCCTTGAGATCATATACACTCCTCAAAAAAATAAAGGGAACATTCAAATAATACATCCTAGATCTGAATGAATGAAATATTCTCATTGAATACTTTGTTCTGTACAAAGTTGAATGTGCTGACAACAAAATCACACAAAAAACATCACTAAAAATCAAATTTAATAAACCAATGGAGGCCTGGATTTGGAGTCACACACAAAATTAAAGTGGAAAAACACACTACAGGCTGATCCAATATTTGATGTAATGTCCTTAAAACAAGTCAAAATGACACTCAGTATTGTGTGTGGCCTCCACGTGCCTGTATGACCTCCCTACAACGCCTGGGCATGCTCTTGATGAGACGGCAGATGGTCTCCTGAGGGAGGATTCACCAACTCCTGGACAGTCTGTGGTGCAACGTGACGTTGGTGAATGGAGCGAGACATGATGTCCCAGATGTGCTCGATCGGATTCAGGTCTGGGGAACGGGCGGGCCAGTCCATAGCTTCAGTGTCTTCATCTTGCAGGAACTGCTGACACACTCCAGCCACATGAGGTCTAGCATTGGCCTGCATTAGGAGGAACCCAGGGCCAACCACACCAGCATATGGTCTCACAAGGGGTCTGAGGATCTCATCTCGGTACCTAATGGCAGTCAGGCTACCTCTGGCGAGCACATGGAGGGCCATGCGGCCCTCCAAAGAAATGCCACCCCACACCATTACTGACCCACTGCCAAACCGGTCATGCTGAAGGATGCTGCATGCAGCAGATCGCTCTCCACGGTGTCTCCAGACTCTGTCACGTCTGTCACATGTGCTCAGTGTGAACCTGCTTTCATCTGCGAAGAGCACAGGGCCCAGTGGCGAATTTGCCAATCATGGTGTTCTCTGGCCAATGTCCTGCACGGTGTTGGGCTGTGAGCACAACCCCCATTTGTGGACGTCGGGCCCTCATACCATCCTCATGGAGTCGGTTTCTAACCGTTTGTGCAGACACATGCCCATTTGTGACCTGCTGGAGGTCATCTTGAAGGGCTCTGGCAGTGCTCCTCCTGTTCCTCCTTGCACAAAGGCGAAGGTAGCCGTCCTGCAGCTATGTTGTTGCCCTCCTACGGCCTCCTCCACGTCTCCTGGTGTACTGGCCTGTCTCCTGGTAGCGCCTCCAGGCTTTGGACACTACGCTGACAGACACAGCAAACCACCTTGCCACTGCTCGCATTGATGTGCCATCCTGGATGAGCTGCACTACCTGAGCCACTTGTGTGGGTTGTAGAGTCCGTCTCATGCTACCACGAGTGTGAAAGCACCACCAACATTCAAAAGTGACCAAAACATCAGCCAGAAAGCGTAGGTACTGAGAAGTGGTCTGTGGTCCCCACCTGCAGAACCACTCCTTTATTGAGTGTGTCTTGCTAATCGCCAAAGATTTCCCCCTGTTGTCTATTCCATTTACACAACAACATGTGAAATTGATTGTCAATCAGTGTTGCTTCCTAAGTGGACAGTTTGATTTCACAGAAGTTTGATTTACTTGGAGTTATATTGTGTTGTTTAAGTGTTCCCTTTATTTTTTTGAGCAGTGTATTTAGGTTTCTCGAGTAACGACCAAGCAAAAACCAGTTTTAAAAGTTTTAAAAATATCTCATATACCTGCTGTGGAAAAATAGGTCACACTTCAATGTGGACCAGAGGAAATCCCACATCCTCATCTTTATCTCCTCCCAACTTTTACTTCAAAACATGTTGCATTTACTTGGCTTGAAAGTGGAAAATCAAAAGTATTTTTTTGGCAAATTTGCTTTGCTTCAAGCAACAAATTTCCAAGAACACATATGTACATATTTATCTACAAAATTATATGAGCTAATAATTCTATGCCCAAACCAGCCCACAATGCTCGAGTTGGTCACCTCTGTGTGATAAGAAAAGCCTTGGAAGTATTTGTTTTTTAAAAACCCTGACTTGGTAGAACCATTTTGACTTTTTACTTCAATATCACAATCTACAAGTCAAAGCATTTATTTTATAGACACTCTGATTAGCATCCAATTAGGGTTCAGTGTCTCACCTGAGAACATGTGAATAGACAGGGGATCGAGATGCAGAGTTTTTATAATTTGAAGAACATCACTTCATCAGCTGAACAAAAAAAACTGATGTTTCACAGTGATGTTAAACATTATAGGTCTGTATTCAGGGTTCCAGTAGAATTTTATGTCAACATTCCAGACTTATCCTGACCTAAATTTGAATAAGAAACTCTTAAATAGTTTACAAAAGTTAAAAAGAAATTTGGGCAGATATTTCTACAGTGGATGGGTGGATGTATGGATGGATGTATGGATGGAAATTTTAGATAACCTATCCAGACTTATCCAGAAAAATATGAAAATGAAACATCATATTGAACTTTATGAAATAAATTTTTTATCATTATTGATTCACTCCAGTAACTCACATCTAGTTATACGTATGCGCAACATATATAAATGCATCAGATTCTTTAAGACTCATGATTTTATTTATATATAACTTTCAGCCTAGTTGTGGTTTTGGTGCCTTAAAATAAACCCTTTTCTATTTGGACAGATGGAATCTTCCTCTTTCTCACAGTTCAACATGTTGCACCATTTTGCCTTCAGTTGTTGGCAATCTGCCACTTTGAGGCCAGAGTTAAAAGGTTTTTTTGGTTGTCAGGCATACCTTGCTTGTAAAATAAAGGTCAAGAGGTTCATTCTGATCTATACATATTAACATCCTCAACACATATTTTCTCTTTTTTTCATGTGTTTTTACACAGCACCTCTGGCTGGTTTGGTGATCAAGCAGCAGAAGTCACTACTCTTGAAAAACCTGACTAGAGACACAAATACATTTTATGGGATTATTTCTGAGGGTTTATTAAAGAGTGATTATGTGTCACAGAGGGATGTTTTTTTAAAGCAATGACTGGTTCTGTAGTATGGTGCAGCTCTTGAGAAATCACCATTGTAGCTTACTCTGCAGAAATAAGCTGCCCCAATAGTGGCTGCATTCAGTTTACGACTTAAATCATGCTTAGCTATTTTTACCTATAGTTACGTATTCCCTTCCAACATTTACATGAATGGTAAAGATTCACAAGTGAGAAAATAGTTTTTTTTTAACTGCAAACCTGTAACTCAAATACTATAAATCTGTTATCACTGGAACATTTCTGGCTGCAAAATAATTTTATTATTGTGCAGCCAACATTGTTTTTTGGGGTTTGGGGGATGAAGAGTCATGTTTTAGAGTCAGAGAATGTTAGAGAATAGAGTCGAAGTTTTATCCAGGTCTTAAGGGGCCTGCATTAATAACTGCAGGATCTGTATTTTAATGCAGGTCCTAAGGGGCTCTTCTAATGTATTATGTTTTATGTACGCATTTTGGAAAATCGATTGTCAGAGATGTAGCTTTAATGTCATCATGAAAAATTAAAAATGTTTTGTTGCGTCACTGTTTTTGATTTCTGTGCTACATCAGGTTTTTTTCTCATTTTATGTTCTTGTCTTTACTCATGCTTTGCTTATTGTTAATTCCCAGACCTGTTGTTCAGAAAACCATTTCATTTCATGAGTTTATGTTTTACAAATTTTCTATTTTCCCTGATTATTCTTATTTTACTATTGTCTCTTGGAGGTTAAAATATCTTTTTATAGACAGACATTAGCAAGGAGGCAGTAACACATACAACAAATAAACCACATAACCATGTATATTACAAACCATAAGCAAGGGAACATTTTAACCAAACAGAGCAGCAGGAACAACAAAAACAGTGACCAAGTAAACTTTTGTCGGCATTTTTAAAAGCTACCACTGTACCTCAGAGTCCCAGCTTCCAGGACACCCTCAGTTGTTCCCCATTCAGTAATTATCCTCACCTGTTTCTCGTTACAGTAATCAGCCTCTCCAGCACTTAACATTTTCTGGTCTGTCACTGATTTTTTTCTTCAAATTTTGCCTTCAGTTGGTTCAGCAGTTGGCCTTCTTTGCTGACTTCCCTTTCTGTTCCCTTTTATTATCAACCCCTTACTCCCTTTATTTCAGTTATTTGAAAAAAAATATATTTTTGGTTTTTGTGTTGTCCAGCAAATTCTAAAGTAAGCAGAGATTGTTCATTAAGTACAGAACATATAATACATATCACTGTACTAATTTAGGTTGCATATTAGATTAGATAAGGTACAATGACTGGATGGCGACAAAGTGCTTCCAATATGATCATCTGAATTTGCCTCAGCAGGTACTGTTGAACAAC
Source organism: Crenichthys baileyi (assembly GCA_036173005.1). Taxonomy (NCBI): domain Eukaryota; kingdom Metazoa; phylum Chordata; class Actinopteri; order Cyprinodontiformes; family Goodeidae; genus Crenichthys; species Crenichthys baileyi. Next base: position 45,416 of record JAHHUM010001342.1, on the reverse strand, counting down.
ACAGGCCAATTGGGCTGTCTGGGGGTTTGAGGCAAATTCACAGCAATGGTGCAGCTTGGTAAAATAGGGTTAAATCCATCTTATGCTTATGCTTCCTTACCTTTGCCATTCGGATCCTTCAACATATGATGGTTGTAGAATCACAAACAGATTGTGTCTTCTGTACAATGTGTTTTATTATTACCTTAAATTTAAAATATCCCTCGAGATGTGTGGACGCTTAATGGCAACACGCTTGTTTTTTGTTTCTCTTGGTGTGTGAGCCAAAGATCCCAGTTAAATGAGAGTTTGACTACAGCTCTCATCTGTGTATGAATATCAGTATTTTAAAATCACTTCTAAACACTACATATGTAGAATTAGCATTAGTATTTGGGCCTAACAACATTTGAGCAAATAAACCATAAAAGGATGTTTAGCATTAAGTGGCAGTGTCCTTGTATTAAAGTTTTAACAGCTACATTATTGTTGTCCAGGTAAACCTTTACAAGTCAAACACAAGAAAACTTTTTGACTTTTAGCCGCCTACATTCACTGGTGATATGTTTTACACAACCACTGCATGTCTCACTAATGTAAAACATTCTGGTGATATTGCTATTGGTAGAAATGGTCGTGCTCATGCATGCCTATGCACATCAGTGTAGCAATCTAGGTCAGAAGCAATCATTTATAGACAGACTAGAGTAATTGTGTTCCGACACTGACAGAGGTCCAGATCTGTTGCCCAACTGTCTAATACTAAAGTGTATATTTTCACGGTCTCATTCAAATACTTTTAAATGCAGGTTTAAAATATAAAATAAATAAATAATGTGCAGCATTCAAATCAACCCAAATTTCTATGTTTTAATGTAACAAATAACAAATTAGACCTTGCCTGCTGCCTTTGATATAGTGTGACAGGGCTCAGTGGTTGCAAAAGCAGAGGCCTGTGGTTATGTGCCCACAGCCTGCATTCCTAAGAGTCTCTCCACTGTGCGCTAGAAAGAGTATGAAAATCTATCAAACAAGCAAATATGTAATGTTCAAGTTACTTTGTCTGCCCAGAAATCATCAGAATGTGGATCTGCTTCCATCAGGATCCATAGATCTTGTATGAAACCCTCCTGCAATGCACCATTAAGATTTGTTAAGAGGTATTTTCTCTTTTTCTTAAACACGTTTATCGGTAAAGCTTAGAGTGTTACTTTAGATTTTTTTTTATCAGTCAGAATCAGAATATATCAGAAATGCCTGAGTTATTATTATTTGTTTAACCTTGCCTCTAAATAAAATGTGAGGCATCCATAACACCACATTTTGACATCTCCTTCACATCCACAAACCTTACATGCTTCAGTAAAGAATCCACTAAAGGGATGCTACTTAGCTCTCATCCAGGACTTTTAGCACTGCAGTATGGAATAAATCCACTTGTTGGGTTTTAATTTTCCTAGCATCCATGGTAGGAAATCTAAAATATAGTTTGTTTTTCATTGAAACATAGAAAAAACATGAATAAAATGCCAGAAACAATATGCTCTGCTAAAAAACCCTGCTTTAAATTCTGAATTCAAATTCAATGGAATAAACAGAACAAGACACACAATACTCTAATTGAGATTTGCAACATGTTTGCTTAGTTCCATATAACAAAATTTGTGTCAAAGTGTGATATGATTAAATAAATGAAACACCCTGTTTCTGAATACAGTACACCAAATTTCACTCAACTGCAATTTCCCCAGATGGGATTTTCTGTCTCCCCACACAGATTGACCTTAGGTTTCTTATCATTAAGTTGAACTGTAGGCTGTAGGTGCTTAAAAGGGTTTCCACGTTTATTTAGTCATCAGAAAAATATGTCATGAAGTATTAAACCTCACCTAAATATTCAGTCAGGGCGGCATGAAGGAGAAAATATCAGAATGCAGGCCTCACCACATTTCTCTAGATTTACCTTAACTTTATAAATAAAATATAGATGAAAGTTTTCTCTGGAGAAGGAAATTCAGAGAGGTGAAGCCCAATGTAGTAGCCTGAGAGAAACGTCAGTTGTAGGGAAAAGAGAAAGCACACCCTGTCTCTTCAACCTTGGCTGACTGAGCGTGATAACGCATGAAAAAAATCGGACTTAAAAAAAATAACCAGCAAAAGCATGAATTAACTTTTTTTGACAGATTTTTCTTTATATCTGCAGTTGATGAAGATGTAATGAAGGTTATATCTTATCTTTTAGATTTTTGGCTGGAGCTCAGCTCAGCTCTGTTTTTGTTTTTATTGTTTTGTATGAGTGCTGGTAATTTCCCCCCTTCACCATGTTATACTTTTTTAATTTTGGGGGGCCCATCTGACATTTTGTACTAATGATGGTCAATTCGTACTCACTGATTGAAAGTAAATCTACCATCTAATGTCAGGAAATAATGCAGAGAACATTGCATGCCTTTTTTTCTCAACTAATCTCAATTACTGCAATTCACTTTATGTTGGTGTCAGTCAAGCATCTCTTTCACGTCTTCAGCTTGTTGAAAATCCTGCTGCCTGTCTTTTAACTGGTACATACAACTGTCTCTACAACATACTGTCTCCTCTGTACCTCTCTGACCTACTCTAGTCTTCCTTCACTGGCCCTTAGGTCAGCTTACTAGCTTCTTTTAGCTGTCCCAAAAACTAGGTTGAAACTTAAAAGATCGAGCTTTTTCTGTTGTGGCTCCCAAACGTTGAAACGTGTTGCCTTTAAATATTAGACAGGTATCTTTGCTTCGTGTTTTTAAGTCACTTTTAAAAGCACATCGTTTTTCAAAAGCGTTTCGCCCAGTGTGAGTCGACACGGTTTTAATATCTGTTTTTTGTCATTGTTTTAAGTCTTTCAATTATCTTATTTTTTGGTGCAGCACTTTGGGCACACTTGCTATTTTTTTTTCAATGTGCTATCTGCATACATTGGATTTGCAATATAATTAATTATACTCCAATAAATATTACTTACCAGCAGCATGTCACTCAGCATTTTGGTTAGATCAAGGGTCCTAACATGCCATTTCATAAGAGTCTGCTGGCCCAGTATCAGAACAATAATCAGTGGAAATACGATGTAATGCAAAACTTTAAGATAATAATCAAAAATTAACACTTTAGATATTGTCCTCCTGCGAAAAGCAAATGAGCTGGAGTTTAAGGCCACAAACAGATAGCTAAACATTATCCTCCTGGATTTTTTCTGGTAAAAAGCAGAATTCATGATCCTATCAATTACTGCAAGTCATCAAGGTCCTAAAGCTCTGCAGAAGTCCGACACCATCACACCACCAACAAAGTGTGTCGTGTATGTGATGAGATTAACATTTTCAAAAAGTTCCACTTTTGTCTCACCAGTCAACAAAATATTTTCCCACAAATATTGGGGATCATCAGGATTTTTTTTTAATATGAGTGTTAGGGTCTGTGCTACGGAGGAACCCAGAACGCAGACAAGCAGGCAGCATGACGTTAGCTGACTTTAGGCTTTAATGAAACAAAATCTCACTCTTAGAAGAGGCAGGAACAAAACAGAAGCAGGCTGGCTTGACAAGCATGGCATGGTCCACAAAACAAGACATGAATGGTGACACAATGATTCTGCCTCCCGAGACAGGAAAGTAAAGAGGTCCACCGCACCGCGGCCAGACCCAGGACCAGCAGGTGGGAGCTCCATCTCCTCCAGCAGAAGTGGAGAGGGCACAACCTCCAGATCGGTCGGCAGATGTTTCATCGCCTCCTCCATCTGCTGCTGGACCCATCGGTCCCTGGCGCTCTCCTGCCTACTGTCCGGGAGTTCCATTGTTGGCGGAATCATTCTGTTACGACTTTGCGAGATATTGGACCCCAGGATGCAGACGAGGAGCCAGCCTGCTTCTGTTTTGTTCCTGCCTCTTCTAAGAGTGAGTTTTTGTTGATTAAATTTTTGCTTACCATCACTCTGCCTCCTCGTCTGCATCCTGGGGTCCAATATCTCGCAAAGTCTTAACAGTGAGATGGGCTTTTTGTTCTTTTTGGTTTGTCAGTGGTTTTCACCTTGTTGTTCTCCCATGAATGCCATTTTTTCCCAACGTCCTTGTTAGTCTTGACTCGTGTACAGTCACCTTAATTGAGGCAAGTGAGTCTACAGTGCTTCATAGGTTTCTTTTGTGACCTCCTGAACGAATCCTTGATGCTCTCATTGAGTAATTCTGGTAGGCTGGCCACTCCCAGGAAGGTTCACAGCTGTTCGATGTTTTCCATATTTGTGGTTAATGGCTCTCACTGTGGCTCACTGTATTCCCAAAGCCTTAAAAACGGCTTTGTGACCCTTTCCAGACTGATAAATGACTTCCCTTGTCTTATTTATTCCTGAATTTCTTAAGACTGGAGCGTGACATGTTTTTTTTTTTTTTTTTTGATCTGTTAGCCTACTTAATGTTAATAGACAGGTTCTATTTAAATGATTTCTTGTTTCTACAGGTCAGACAGTTTTCAGACCTGGGTTTGGCAAGTGAAATTAAACTCCAATATTAAAGTCAGTTAATGCATGAGGCGCGAATACATTTTAACATAAAATTGGGTTGTTGGTGAAAGCTTTATTTCCCTTAACTGTAATCATTACTGGAAAACTGTTTTTTGTATTTGCCCTGTCATATTAGGTTGTAGCTTTCTGACCCACATGCAGAACCACACAAGCAGGAGACAAATAAATGGTTTAAAAGATTTATTTTGACACCACGGGGGCGAAATAGCGCTGGATACAGGAATCTGGAAACTTGAGCCTACTGTAAGGGAGAGGAGCAGTTAGTTGGAGGTTTCCGGGAGAGGCAGGTCAGAAATTGCATGAATGGAGTGGAACCGCTTACGTTTCTGGGTGTGAGGGAACGCTCTCAGGCAGGGTTGAGATTCTGGTGGTGAGTCTGGTGGTGGGCTTGTCAGGGGGATCCGAGTTGTTGAATCAGCTGGTGAGTTGAAGTGTATCAGCTGCACGCCACGCCCACCAGCAGAGCTCCTCAGGAGAGACAAAGAAAACTCACACCCACACAGGCTCACACACACACATTTTGTAAAGGGGGAATTTATTTTCATGTATTTTTCATCACTATGACACATGGTATAGAGCACAAACTTCAAGGAACAAAACAATAATACTAACGTGATGCTGTGTTTGTGTGTGTGTCATAGCATTTATTACAGTGCAAGACCCGATTGTTTTATTTTGAATGGTGCTGTCATCTGATGACAGAGATCTAAAGATGGAGAGGCAGAAGAGAAAGGTCTCGGAGGCACAAAACAGCAGAGGAAGAAGGATAAAGATGTCGAAGGGATGAAAAAATGCTTTTCAAAGTGATTAAAAGACAGTAGGTTACTTATGTCAGTGTGTTAAGAGGAAGTTTGTAAATATCCAGGTTAGCTAAAACTACTAGTAAAATGACAGGTTATTGTTGTCTAGCAACTATGTACTAATCAGTATTTACAATATAACAGATCATGACAACACAGTGGAGGGCAATAATTTTGTTTCTTCTCCTTCACAAATTGATTCTCTTGTTCAGAGTGTTACTTCATCATTGCGTGGTGCATTAGACAATGCAGCCCCCTTGAAAAAGAAGGAAATTATTCATAGGAGGCAGGCTCCCTGGTTTAATTCAGAGCTGCGTACTTTAAAGCACAATGTTAGAAAATGGAGCGAAAATGTGCGCTCTACACACCTAGAGGATTCCTACTTAATAGGAAAAAATAGCCTAATTTTGTATAAAAAGACACTTCACCAAGCTAGAACAGCTCTTATTCTCATCCTTAATAGAGGAGAACAAGAATAATCCTAGGTTTCTCTTTAGTACAGTTGCTAAACTTACACAGAGTCATAGCTCTGTTGAGCCATCCATTCCCTTAGCTCTCAGCAGTCATGATTTTATGGGATTCTTCAAAATAAAATTGATTCTATTAAGAAGAAAATCTTTGACAAATCTCCCAGAGATGATTACTTCATCCTCAACAAGTGAGACAACATTGGAAATAACTGTAGAACCTGATCTGTGTTTGGACTGTTTTGATCCTGTGGAGCTTTCCTGAGTTATCAGAAATATTAGCTTCATCTAAAACCTTCAACTTGTATGTTAGACCCATCCCCAACCAAAAATTATTTAAGGAAGTGTTCCCTCTGATTACCAGCCCCATTTTAGATATGATTAATTTATCCTTAGTAAATGGTTATGTCCAACAAGCTTTTAAGGTAGCTGTAATTAAACCTTTGCTTAAAGAAACCTTTCGCTTGATCGAGATGACTTTACGAAATTACAGACCGATATCCAATCTTCGTTCTTATCTAAAATTCTTGAGACAAATAGTTGCTAATCAAATTGTGTGGAGCATTACACAGCAATGACCTGTTTGAAGAGTTTCAGTCAGGTTTCAGAGCTCATCATAGCACTGAAACAGCTCTGCTGAAAGTCACTAATGATATTCTTATTGCCTCAGATAATGGGACTGGTGTCTGTACTGGTTTCTGTTAGATCTCAGTTGTCATTTGATACAGTCGATCATAATATTCTCTTAGAAAGGCTGAATATGCTGTAGGGATCAGGGAACAGCACTAGGCTGGTTTAAATCTTATTTGTCTGACAGATTCCAGTGTTTGTTCATGTAAATGATAAATCATCTTTAAACTCCAGGGTTAATTGGGAGTACCACAGGTTCAGTACTTGGGCCATTCTCTTTACTATATATATTGCTTCCAATAGGTAAAAATTATCAGGCAGCATAGAATAATTTTCACTGTTACGCTGATGACACTCAGCTTTACTATCCATAAATTCCTGATGAGCCCAACCAGTTAGATAGACTACAAGCATGTCTTGAAGACATAAAAAACTTGGATGACTTTAAATTTTTGCTTCTAAATTCAGACAAACAGAAAAAAGTTGTCGTCTTTGGACCGGGAGTTTTTAAAAAAGAAACTGCTTAGTCAATCACTTAACCGGGATGGCCATAAATTGACTCCGATAATAAAGTAAAAAAAACTTGGTGTTATTTTTGACCAGGACATGTCATTTAAATCCCATATTAAACAGGTTTCAGGATTTTCCTTCTTTCATCTCCGGAACATTGCCAAAATTAAAATATCCTGTCCAGGATTGATGCTGAAAAAACTAGTCCATGCATTTGTTACTTCAAGGCTGGACTATTGTAATTCTTTACTATCAGGATGTCCACAAAATGCAGTTAAAAGCCTTCAGCTGATTCAAATGCTGCAGCAAGAGTTCTGATGAAAATTAAAAAGAGAGATCATATTCCCCTACTTTAGCTCCCTTATTGGCTCCCTGTTAAATCCAGAATAGAATTTAAAAATTCTCCCCTCACATATAAAGCCCTTAATGATTTAGCTCCATCATACATCCAGAGACCGATTGTTCCATAGTTTCCTAACAGAGCACTTCGTTCTCAGACTGCAGGTTACTGGTGGTTCCTAAAGTCTCTAGAAGTAGAATGGGAGGCAGATCCTTTAGTTATCAGGCTCCTCTCCTGTGGAAACCCAGCTCCCAGTTGTAAATCCGTGAGGCGGACACCCTGTCTACTTTTAAGGCTAGGCTTAAAACTTTCCTTTTTGATAAAAAGCTTATAGTTAGAGTGGCTTAGGTTATCCTGAGCTATCTCTGTAGTTATGCTGCTATAGGCTTAGGCTGCTGGGGAACATAATGACCACTTTCACCCCTCTTCGCTACTTTCTCACACTACTCTTCAATTTTGTATTATTTGCTGTTATTTCAGCTGTTAAACTTTTGTTCTCTCTCTTCTCTCTTCCTAGAAGCTACACCTGGCCTGACTCTGTGTCTACCTGTGACAACTGTCTGGAGAGGTGGGCATCGTCCGAGCTTCTGCTGGCAACAACTTGGTTGCTCACCCTCTAACGATGATCCACATGGCCTGTCTTTCAGGTTTTTAACCCTTTCTCTCTCATAGAAATAGCTACTGACGGAGCTTTTACTGTAACTAACTCCCCCTATGTGCTCTCTTTCAGACTCTAACTTGAAAACTGGCTCAGAGTTTATCTGTTCCTTTTTCTAGGTGAAACGACTAAAGGAGGCTACATCCATTAACATTTAATTTTCTTCCCATAGAAAGGACTCCTGGATCAGTGCTTCTTTTGTTCTCTTTGTGTCTCTGCTCTGTTTAGCTCTAACCCCCAGTCGGTCGTGGCAGATGGTCCGCTCACACTGAGCCTGGTTCTGCTAGAGGTTTCGTCCTGTTTAAAAGGGGGTTTTTCCTCTCCACTGTCGCTACATGCATGCTCAGTATGAGGGGATTGCTGCAAAGTCAACGCCAGTGACTGTCCACTGTCTCTACATGCTCATCCAGGAGGAGTGAATGCTGCAAGTCACTGACTGGATGCAATCTGCTGGGTTTCCTTAGATAGAAAAACTTTTTATCCAATTTGAATAAATAACAGAATCTGACTGCACTGTTCAATGATTTGGATTAATTGTAATGCATGTACCTGACTTTTGTGAAGTGCCTTGAGACGACATGTGTTGTGAATTGGCGCTATATAAATAAACTGAATTGAAATTGAATTGAATTGACAAGAAAAATAAAGGAACTTGTTTGTGGTTTAGTTGTTCAGCCAGTAATTATTTGTTTAATTAGATGGTGAATCATAAAACAGACAAATTATGGAACTTGGCAGTGTAAATGTCTTCCCTCTGATTTGCTATGTATCTGATAGGTCTGCTCAGATGTAGTGTCCAATCAGTAACTGATATCAACCATTTACAATCAAAATTTCATGTTTTTATATGTGGTTTGACTGCAGCTGTGAGGTTGGAGAAAAAGAGGAGAAGGAGAGAAAGAATGAGGGCAGACAGTGGAAGGTGACAGGTTGGTGTAATATTAGGTGAAAGTGTAGGAACCTAGGGATTCATTTTTAAATGCTATTTATGTTGAAAAAGTGCATTAGCAAGAAGTGTAAATTCTTTCAAGCTATTAAATAAAGCTTGTTTGACTGCATGACTTAGCAGAGAAGAACACGGGCAAGGGGTAAAGTATTTCTACCATGCCTCTGAAGGTTGCATCTGCAGAGAGATCCTTTAATAAGCTGAATCTTATAAAACATACCCTCGTTTCAGTGTGAGCAATGATCGTTTAACCCAGTTAGTAGTGACCTCTAATTAGGTTAGGTTAGGTTTAGGGTTAGGTTGTCATAGTTCGAACTGCCGACTTGACCTACATGCAGAGAACACTCGGAGAGAGAGAACGTTTTAGTTACTTTTATTAAAGATCTGGAGAGAGGGTCAGGGAACAGGGACCAAGAACAAGCAGAGCAGAACTGTTGATGGAGGAACACAGAGTAAGTAATCAGTAAATATGAATAGGAACGCAGATTGAAATTATGCTTACTGATGAGACAGCGGTAATCCGCCAGGGAGGAAACGCGTCGGGACTGAGTGCTGATCCTGAGATAGATGCCGACAGGAGCCAGAGTGAGAGTCCTTTGAGGAGGGTGGACAGTTTTTGCAACTGAGACGTACGTGAATCCGGTTGACTGCCAGCCAAGGTAAGCTATCCGTTGAGGTTCACAGTACGTGCGGAGGAATTTCAAAGGATTTTTCGAACGAGACGATGATGCATAGATCGAGATCTGTGTAGAGAGGAAGTAAAATTCACAAAGAGGCTTAGCATAGCACAATATTTGACAAGACAAGATTCCCGAGAGCTGGGTGTAATACCACAGGGGCAAAACAGTCAGCCGCTGAAGAGCTGGCAGTCCTCCTTCTTATAGCACTGTGGCTGATGACCAGATGAGCTACACCTGTCACCCTCCACATTCCAGGACCCCTGCGACACCTAGTGGAAGACTGGTTAGAGACATGATCAGCAGACACAGATCCTGACATAGGTTCACGGTTAGGCTATAGAAATGAATAAAAAATTATCTGAAGTCAATGCAAAGTCCCTGTAAAGATAGAAAGACATAATGTCTGTGTGTTCTTGTACTTGCTGCTGAGTTAGAGCCATTTTTCATACTTTACCTATAAAGTGATGGCATTTTTGGAAAGTGAGGACATTTTCCTGGTCCTTACGTTTTAAATGCTGTAGGGTTATGGGTTAGGTCTAGGACTAAGGTGTTAATTGTTAAGTGTAGGTTAGAGTTAGAGTTGGGTAAACACTTGAATGGGGGGGGGGGGTGGGGGGGGGTTGGACGGTGTTCACAGCTGCACTATTTTGGGCCATCCTGTTCACATCAAGCCCAGCCACTGTAAGAGGTTTAAATTTTTTCTGACAAGACAAAATACCAATTATCTTGAAGGGATAAAAGTATAAAGTCAGGTTATGTTTAAAAATGCCATGTCCTTACATCTGTCTGTACTGAGTGTCCATGGGTTTTCTCTCATCAGCAGAACAAGTTTGCTTGTTTTGAGGGTTTTTTGTCTCTGTTCTGCTTGATTTATAATACAGAGGGTTTCAGATTAGTATTCCTGTGTGCCTGCTGCTGATTCACTCTTTTATTTCTGATCCCAGGGGATCTGTGATAGCCAGTGGTCCTCTGTGGTCTACTGACATCACAGCTATTCATTATTCTGCTCTCCTGCAGCACTATTTATGTTGGATTTAAAAAACTTGATTCTTGTTTAAATATTACCAACCTTTTTTCTTTGTCGGCCATTGCCTTTACCGGATGGAAGAGGCACTGATTTGTTTTCTGGATTTCTCAGCATGCCAGCAGCACCCTCTGTGCTTCCTAATGGCCTTTCCTGCTTATATAAGTAATAACATCTGCTCTGGTGACGACAAACATTTTCTTCTCTGCATACTGAAAACCAATAGTATCTAACAAGGCCTCACCCCACCCCCCAAGGCAATGCAATAGACAGCACCTACTGGTCTTTGGATCTGGTCTTCCCCCTACATCCCTCTGCCCCAGAAATCTGACAGTGGTGTACTTTGATGTCCTTCCTCTTGTGTCTTTCCCTGCTGTGGATTTGCTTTTACAGGCTCAAGTTTTTTTTCATTGAGCGGTTAATATGCCCCCATAGTGAGAGAACTCTTTTTTTCCCCCTGCAGTTGTGCCAGATACCTAGGAAAACATCTTAAAATACACAGAAGTATTTTAAATACACTCAAACTTGTAACTTTGACTGATATCTCTGAGGTATATAAATTAGTTGGATGTGGTGTTGTGTAGTTATAATTTTTGTGCCTATATCTTTAATAAGAATATGCAGACTATTTTCCTGAGTTAAGTGTCTCTAGAAAGGAGGGTGTTTAATTTGGACCTGATCTTCAAATGTTTGCAGTTACAAAACCACACGCAAACCTGTTTGCGTCTGCAAATCTAATCTACAAACAACATGCAATTTGGATTGTGTGTGTAAAATTAGCAGAACAGCAGTCGCAAACTTATTTGTGTGTTTGCCTTCATGAATATGCAAAACATAATGACCCAAACGTGCAATTTTATGGGAGGGCGATATGCAAGTGTTAACCCTTACCATCAGCAATGCAATTTATCAAACCGGAAATGGATTGCAGGTGCTGTTTTTGCATCTAGATTTAGCACGTTAAAAATACAGGTGCTAACTGGCACGCAAAGATGTCTGCTGTCACTTTGGCCAGAAGGAGACATAGAAACAATGAGAGACGATGGAGAGAGAGAATCTTCTGTACATGTGTCAACAGATTTGAATTCTCAAAAATAAAACTAGATGAGAATAGAGGATTCTATGTAGGCTTATCTAAGCTCTGATTTGTAACCAATCACAAACAAAAGCCATGACATATCTCCTATGATAAAACTCCGAGCAACACTTTTTTCTTTTTTCTGGATCATTCCAGACGCGTCTGGATCATTCCATTGCCGTTAGTGAGATCATCTGCTGCTGAACGCCCACAAACCTGATCATGGCGAAGTGCACACATACCTGATCAAGCGTGCACAGCCTGTTAACTGTAATTGCACATCATGCAAAGGACCAACTTTGCTTTAAAGTTGATAATATAATTAACAGGAAAGAGATAAAGACATTATAAGGCAGAGTCAATCCTTCATATGCAAAGTGGATGTTACAAGCAATTCTCAGCAGGTGAAAAATCCCCATTTTATGGGAGCCTATTCTATTCCATTAACCTTGTCACTAAATGAAACAAATTGCATTTTTGATAGTATCATTGTGTCATTGGAGAGATATCAGAGCTGGATCAGTTTGATTATGTTGTTTAAATGTGAACATATGCCAGGGGAGGATTTATACAGTGAAAAATGATTTCGTGTTACCAAAAAACTATCTTAGCAAACACGTTGCAAGTCGATAAAATATTGGCAAAACAAAACGAATTCAGTACAACTATGGAAAACTAATTTGTTTTTATGTACATTGATGTTTGATTTAAATTCTTTGCAGGACAGTGATGTGACAAATGTTTCAAATTTAGCAAAGCTATAACATACAGATTGCCAACTCCTACAATAAACTATTTTTTGTTACGTTCTAGATTAAATATTGTGGTTTTTTATAATAAACTCCGAATTCTTCATGGTGAGTCTCCAAAAAAAATTAAAAGATCAAGGGAGGCAAACCTCTGTGAAATTAATTGAAAGACATGTTTGTATTTTATATTGTTAATACTGATGGGCCAATTTGCGGTGAGTTACGTCAAGCAACACAGTTAACAAGCTGTGCACACTCCTATGGTGTTGTCAGCCATGACCAGCTGCCCCATGTGTGTACCGATGGCGGAGGGTGCGATACTTTGTACACAGCTCTGCCCTCTTGCGCATTAGCCTGTAATCCAATGCTTTATTAAGGCGAGCAGAATGTTAGTCATGCCTCATTGGGTCCATCCGAACCCATAAACATAACGCAATTTGCTCACAGAACAACTTTAAAACTCAGGTTCGGTTTATTTTTTGTCCAAGCACAAATGAACAGAGAGGAAGAATAATCTCATCAGGGGAGAGGATGCGATTGACAAATAAACGTTAAATTTAAACTAACTGTAACAGTCCAGAAAAGCAGGAGCAGAATGCAAATTGAAGGACAAAATCAGTAACTGGGATCGTTATAATGATGCAGCGCAACAACCCATGCATGCTTCAAGCGCCCAGTTTTTGCCGCTTTTCCTGCTTGTCCTTGGCAGTAGCAGCCAGCCAGTAGGCACAAGCAATTCCTCATTTAATGAGTGGTCGGCACCTCTTTTGCCACCTGCCCCATTGGCACACAGCCACTTATTGCACGTCGCAATTTTCTCTGTTTCTATACAAAACCAATTTAGCGCCCCCTATTTGGGGATCTTTGAAGATCCAATCCTTTGTGTTCTTCTATGCAAAGGAATGGTGAAAAGAGGGACACTAGAATCTAAATCGGATATGGTCGAATAGACACTAACTTCACTGAGAAATTCAGTGATGATGGAAGAAATCTCATACCCAATAACGGGCCTGTGATGGCAAGATGAAAACAAGATGGAAAATTTAAAAAAGTTCCCAATTAGCGAATGTTGTGTACATAAAAGAGCTACCAGGTCATGTGGATGCTCTTTCTGAGGAATAAGTCAAAGTGGTTATTTGTAGTTATCACTATGCGTTTAAATTAAGCTGGAGAGGTATAGATATCGTAAGAGAGTAATGTCAAAGAAACTGTCATTTCAATTATGTGAGACTTGTGCAGAGCTACAAGAGTAGCTGAGACCAAGTAGATAACAGGAAGTTTCAGGTGGGAGTACAGCAAATATGTGTAGATTATTATCTGTGAGGTTTCAGCTTCTATGATGAAAAAATGCATCAAGAAGTTATAAGTTGTGAAAGGACTGTCTTGTACATTCTTGTTCATGCATCAAATTCATGTGCATTGCCACCTCTATCCTCTTACAACTTGGCTCATTCTGGCCAAAATGGTACATGATTTCTTGCAAAAGGTCCAAATCCAGTCTGCGACTTCGTGTAAGACTGCAGTGTTTAAGATAACAAACACATCTGGGGTAATACTGAAAGGTTTTACACACCCTGACATTGATCTTCACTATCCTGGTTGTAAAGATAAAGTATGTTATGTGTCTAATTTACAAGCTTGTCGAAAGAAGACGTGGGAGAAAATGCAATAGGTTTTTGGGGGACTCTAATGGCTATTTCCAGGTCAAATTCCTTGGGACCATCTGAGATGTTCGAATTTTTTATGGACAAAATACAGCCTTATTTTTACAATGAAACAAAACAATTTTTACATTACCACAATGAAAAACATTCTCTGATATTAAATTCGACTAAAACTTTAGTTTTCGCGCAGTAAGGATTATTTCTATTTGCCTACATTCAAGATTAAAGAGAGAAGAGAATTTCAGTCAGAGCGTTTATATACACAAAGGTTACTTGGTTTACTGAAAGCGCCGATAATGATGCCATGGCTTTGTAAGCTTTGACAGGGTAATACACAACATTTGAGTTAACTGGAAAAAATGGCAATACCGTGGAATGTATTATAGAAAACAACTTTAAACACCTGCTTTCTTGTACCATCATGAAACATCTCAAAGAATCGCATTTATTTCCAGATGACAATTAGATGCAAGTACAAGCAGCATGGGAAACCATCATACGGTTTGCGAAAGGAGATGTTCTGTGTCCCTGTTACGGTGGTGGCCGTATGTACGTACGTGTATGTGTTTGTTTCGTGTGTACCCTCATCAACAGATGCCAGCTGATGTCGTGCAAAGCGCCGTTTTCTCATTGCTGTTGGTAGGGCTGTTTCTGATGGGACTGGTCTCTTCGGACCTGTCCCAATACCTCGCACTTCCCTCCTAGTGTCCCTGACATTGCGCTTCCCAATGATGGGTTAGGACTGGAGTGTGTCCCAATTCTCCAGAGTGGGTGCCTTAAGCCCTGCCCCCTTTGTGCCCTCAATCCCACCACTTCGGTGAAGTATATTACCCCACAATTCACTGCTGCAGATGACGTTCTGAGCAAAAACCAATCACAACCCGTTCAACGTAAAGTCCAGCCATCAAATCAGAATAACAAGAACTGCGTAAAACTTTAGACAGCAAGCGACAAAATATTGTTTTTTTACGGTTTCACAGGCTCAAACATGTAAGATACACTGTTTCGAGTGAGCCCGGGCAGTCAGTAGGCCATAACACTGAAGTTACCTTCAAACAAACACGGGCGCGGCGAGAGTCTGGTGTTATAGCCTCCTTCGCTTCCTGACACTTTCTTCTCCTCAAAACAATGCTTGTTGCAGTTTTAAATGTTTTTTTAGCACAAGACTGTGGAAAACAGCGCTGATTCCCCCCTTTTTAAGTTGCAGTTACGGTTGCAGAGGTTGCAAGTTGATGGACAAAACCCCTTACTGTCCCAATTCTCCAATTTTGCCACGCTTGTAACTGCGCACTTCAACCCTACCTGCACGTTGTACAAAGTAACACACTTCATAGAGGGGCGTAGGAGTGTAGTGGGGTATTGGGACAGGGGCCTTCTTCGCTGGATACTCTCTTCTTTGATGGATACTATCCTCTTAGCTGCATACACTCTTCTTCGTTGTTCTGACGGACTAGGATCTGCTTCGTGCTCTGCACTCCTCCTGCTGGACGTATCCGGGAGTTCATGTTGGACTATTCATTTCCTGGTTCTTCAATCACTGAAGAGATCGGCTCTATATAAAACTGTCTGCACTGGCCACTAAATGCACGTGATTTAGAAGTGAACAGCTCGCCACTTTTGACCTGGGTGTCTTGAAACATTAACTTGCTTGGATTGTGTGCTTACCTGCTTGTTGATTAACTTGCTTGTTTTGAGTGACCCTTACACCCTGTTTTCTGGTCAGCTTGTTTGCTTTGTGGAATTCCTTTTCCAACTTGAGTCTGAGGAGTTTGTCTAAAGCTTGTTAAGCTTTATCTTGAATTGTTTTGTTTGTCTTGCTTTATTGTTAACTGGGGACTCTTTGCTTTAAGATAACTGTTTTTAAACTAGTTCTTGTCCCTCATTTTGTGGATTATTTTCAGTTAAATTACTGGTGGTGTTGTTTATTTTGTTAAATTTATGGTTATTGTGTATTTGGGTTTTACCCCTTTTTATTTTTAAGTGGTTTGTACTTTGTTAAATTAACCCTCCATGTGTTTGTATTTTGTTTAAAAAAAACTAATAGAAACTGAACTGAACTGTAATAAATTACTCGTTCATTCACAAAACCATTACCATCTGTTCAAATGTTTACTTCCCCTACCCCTAGACTGAGTGGGGTTGTAACAGTCCCAGAGATTACACGGTTTTGCTGTGAAATGGTTGTGTATTCAACCCCAGAAGCTAAAGGGCAAAAGACCCGTAATTAAAGCTGTTGGCTAATCGCTGATAAACCTAGTGTCACAATCCATTAATGATGCAAAATGTCCCTAAGCATGCCATCAGAGATGTAGCCAGTAGGCCTTCCACCCCAGTCCCATAGAAAATGCGGCAGGGCTAGAAAGGTATGTGTGAGCCAAGGGAACACCTACAAAATTGACTCATTTACATCAGCTGTTCAAGATTCCCAGCAAATTGTGGGAGAGTCATGCAGGTTAAAAATGGATTCTTCCAAATAAACAATACAAATTAAATTTGAAATTATAAAGAGGGTAACAAAAAAATTCTAAAGATGCTATGCAGAAGAATCAGGAAAAATTCTCTCAAGATAAAATAATTCAGGTGGGCTTTGTTAGCAATTTGACAAACTACTGCAGTAATTGTTTGGCATGTTGCAAGATGCTTCTTATAAGCATTTTATGTTTGTTAAAATGTTTGAAATGAAATGCTTAAATTGACCTTTTGTATTTGTGCTGACATTTTGTTCAATGTAAATACTTCAGGTTTTATTTCAGCTATCTAACAAAGGACCTTTTCTTGTCGTTCTTTAGTCAGCTATGGTTGGTTTGAAGGGACGTCTGTCCTATTTGTCTGGCTTGTAAAACGCAACCTTTCTTATCAATGAGTCTTTCATTCCTTTTTAGAATGGGGTACAAATTGTAATAATCAACTTTTGCTCCAACTGGGTTTAGTTTTCAATAATATTGGCAGAACAAGGCCACCCTGCTCTTACTAAATATTCCCTATTTATT
The DNA here is from genome assembly GCA_036173005.1 of Crenichthys baileyi. Taxonomy (NCBI): domain Eukaryota; kingdom Metazoa; phylum Chordata; class Actinopteri; order Cyprinodontiformes; family Goodeidae; genus Crenichthys; species Crenichthys baileyi. The sequence goes on along the minus strand of JAHHUM010001342.1, from coordinate 28,352 downwards.
CAGAGCACATTCCTCCTTTCTTTTATTATATGCTGCCACCAGAACAAAAATTAAAAAAAAAGGCTCTGCAGAGTTTGGAAATGAGTAGCAGCATTTCCAATATTCACTGACCTTTTTAGTTCTGTTTTGGTTTTTACTGATTCATGAAAAAAAATATATGGTCTGTATAATGTGGGCTAATTCTACTGATCTCCACTTGGCTTAAGACAAATAGCTTTTCATATTAAAGCTTGTGTTTGAACAGTTTGGGAATAGTTTAAAAGGCCAAAAGCTAAATTAAAAAAAAAAGCCCTTATTACTGCAAAAATTCTCCATAGGGCATAATTTGAGGGCCATCAGGTTCGGACATTGGGGGGGGGGGGGGGGGGGGCTGTGGCCCTCATAATGAGCTACTCTGTAAAAGGCACTAAATTTTCAGTTTTACTACTTAACAATCATAATCACTTTAGTCATCATAATCTGTAAAAGTTGTGCATGTAGCACCAATAAATTGGTGATGTCAATGAAAATCCCCTCTCAGCTGAGGAACCACAGCCAGAAGACATACTGTCCTGCAAGTGGGGCTTGCCCATCGAACTTTTTCACATTACAGCCACATACTTAATGGCATTTTTATCGATATTATTGGTTCTTGCTATAGACCAACACAAAATAGTACATTTGTTAAGAAAGGGAGAAAAAATGTTTGTTGGGTTTTTTTGGGGGGGAGGGGTTGTAACTCTTGAAGAGCTACTGATTTCCACAGCTCAGGTGAGAGCATCTGTCGAAAGGACACAAAGTTGGTCATTATAAAAAGGTTGCACAAAGAAGGCTATTGCTGAAAAAAAGCCATAACTCACAGCACAGCATTAAACTTAGGGAGGGTTGCTGTCACGTGTTAGCCCCGTCAGCAAACTCTCTGTTCCTTGACAATATTATGATTTCTTTGTTCATTCTAAAGGTTTCACACGTCCAGTCATTATCCCATTGTTTCTCAGGAAAACCATGCTCATCACCACTCTCAACAAGCAGACTTTGTGTGTCTTCTTCTATGGTGTGAAATGATGGGGGTAAACTCATATTATCACCACCTACTGTAGGGAGTGTGAATGGAAGTGACTCCATATATTTTATAATTTTTTATGGCATTTGTATTGCCCAGACAATGGCAGAAATCTTTCAGCAATCTTTTTTGTGTTGGGACCCAGCAGTTAGAAAGACTGTTTTTTGCCTACACTCAAAATGCTTTCAGAAAACTTACACATCATCACCTTAAACACACCATCCCCATGGTGATACATGGTGGTGGCAGCATCATGCTATGGGGATGCATTTCTTCAGTAGGGACAGGTAAGCTGGTCATACGTTATATCAAGATGGATTTAGCTAAAGACAGGGCAAAAGACTAAGGAGGAGTTTCACTTTCCAACAGGTCAACCACTCTACACATACAGACAGAGCTAAAAGGAATGATTTAAATCAAAGCATTTTATGTGGTTCTAAAGGTATTAAAGGCATAAAATGCAGGAATATTGAACATAAAATATGTCTTTATGCAGATGATGTATTACTCTTACTCCAGCATTCGCAAACCTCTGTCGCTCAGGTAATTGAATTGATAAATTCTTTCTCAAGAATTTCAGACTATTCTATAAATTGGTTAAAATCGACTGTTCTTCCAATAATTGTTCTTTCCACAATTTCCTAATATACAACTACAGTTAGGGAATATTACATATCTTTGGGCATCAAATGGTGTCTCCTAGATTGGCCAGATTTAACAAAATCTGAACCACATCCCACTCTTAAAAAAAGTGGAAGATGATCTTGCTAGATGAAATCTCTACCCATATCACTCATGGGCAGGGTTGCCCTCAATTAAAATGATGGTCTTGCCAAAAATCAATTAATATTCTCAATGATTCCGAATGAAAACCGTCATACTGACTGGTTTAGATCTTTGGACTTCCATCACTAAATTTCTCTGGAAAAGATAAGCCCCCACGTATTAGCCTAAAAACACTACAAAAAGACCAAAGATAAAGGAGGACTAGATCTGCCTAACTTTCATCTTTTACTTCTTAGCTAACAGGCTACATTACATCTCAAAATGGTTTTAAATACAGTCCTCTAGATGAACCCTGGCTAGACGTAGAAACAGACCATTATGCAATAATATAAGGATTTCCGATCTACCATTTATAGCACAAATATAAAAACGGCATGTATGCTTCAAAAGCCTCAACGTCAGCACCTCTCTGACAGCATGTGGGAATATCTAAAAATGAAGGGTCTTCACTAATCCCATGCAAGACGTACAGACCCATCTGGAACAATTCCTGACATCCTACAAAAAAATAATATGATAAATTTTCCATATTGGAGGAGTTAAGAGTAAAGGAATGCAATTACCTGGAAATATATTTGAAGGAATTCAGTTATCCCATTTAACAGACTAATTTTGCAATACGGGATGGACAAGAATACATTTTTAGAATATCAACAAATTAAATCTATAATAAAAAATAAGTTCAGCTTAAAAAACATTGGGTTACAAACTGCCATCAAGTGTACTATGAGTTCCTAAAACTCAACCCCCCAAATTAATGTCTAAAATATACAGGACACTGTCTAATATAGATGAATCAATTTCCCTTCTATTTCAAAATGGTGAGGTGGACCTTAGCAGTAACTTTGACACAACATTCTGGTCTCAGATATGCTCCAGAACTTTAAAACTGACTAGTAACCCCCAGTTTGCAATCAATACAATATAAAATCCTTCATAGAATATACTATACAGGTTCAACGGATGTTCCGGATGGGGCTGGCACCTTCTAATACTTGCTTACACTGCACAAGTAATATACCAGACAACTACATCCATGCACTATGGGCATGTACACCTGTCCAGAGGTTCTGGTGCCTGATATGTGAAACTTATCAAAGTGTTCTGAAATGTAATATTTCACCTTCCCCTTCAATGTGCTTGTGGCCAACTTAGATGATGTCACCATAGAGGCCAAAATTCAGTTCACTTGGTCTTCACTGACCTTATGCATCACTAAGGAAAACTATCCTTCATGAACTGGAAAAATTAAAAAACCTTCTTAATATCAATCAGTATAGAAATTTTCTATTAGATTAAATAAGCCTTGAGACAGCCTCTGCCTCCACGTCAGATCGATCTCTCTGGGCTCCTTTAATCGGCTTCCATCACCTGGGGGGGGGCGCCCTTTTGCTTCGTCCTGTGGCGGGCGTTTGTGGCGGATTCGTGGCGGGTGATCTGGGTTGGGGGATTTTGGGTGTCCCTGGGTAGGGGGATCGCTGGGGGGTTTGGCGCTGGGGCTGTGGTCCCGGGCCAGGGTGGGTTTTGGTGTCTCTCGGGGGAGACATCTGGTAGCTAAGCGTGGCATGCGGGCTCTCGGGGTGCTGCCGCGACGACATAGGTCACTGGCTGGTGGTCGATGCTCCTCCTGGGTTGGGTTCTGGGGTGGGCTTGGGGGCTCGGGGTTCCCGGGGTGTCGCCCCCTGGGCCGGGGGTCTGGCTGGGCCTTTAGGGGTCTTGGGTCCTGGTGGGTATGTCGCCGGGGTTTTGGGCTGGTGCATACCCGGGCGCCCGGCCCTGGCTTGGGGGTCTTTGGTGCATCGGCGGGCATAAGGGCCTCCGAAACAGGGGTATGGGTGTCGGGCATGTTCTGGGACCTGGATGCTGCGGTGAGTTTTGTGTGCAGGTTTTGCTCTGGGTGCTCTTTGCTTCATTCCGTCCTCCGCTGTATTGTGTGCTGTGGTGTTGGGGCGGTGGTCCTGTGCGTGGCGGCTCTGACCTCCGGGCGTGGAGCGGCAGGGCGGGCTTCGCTGGGCTCTGCGCTTGTGTCGGGCTTCTGGGCCTCGTACTGGGGTGGGGTTTGCCGTTTGCTGGATGTTTCCTGGTGGGTTCTGTGTGCTCGGGGTTAGCGGTCTTCGCCATGCCCCTATGAGTGCACAGAAGGATGTGTGGTGATGCTGTGGCGCTGGCTGGGGGGATCTGCGGTCTGGCTCGGCTCTATTGTTTCTGCTTGGCTGACCTGGATGTTGGTGGGTCTGCGTCTCTGGATGGGGGTGTGGCCTCCTTGCTGTGTGCGCTGTGGCACCCTTCGGCTTGCTGGGCCGGTGTCTTTCCCTTGGGCATGGTAGTGGGTGGGGTGGTCCATCGTGGGGTCTGCTTGACTGCCCGGCTGGCCGGTGGTCTCGGTTCGCCTCACCTATGGGGGGGGTGCATGTACCTATCCTGGCTGGAGCTTGCTTTTTGGGTAGGGCTGACTGTTTTGGATCGCGGCGTGGCTTGGTGGCAGCCTCGGTGTGGAGGTGGGATGTGTTTTGTTGCCTGCTTGCCTGTTGTGGCTGTGGTCTGGGCCCGGCATCCGGGGACTGGGCACTCTGTTGGCTGTGCCCCTTGGGTCGGGGGTGGCTAGCGTGCTTGGTCATGGGCCCTCCTTGCGTGGCCGTAATTCTGGTTGGTGCCTATTGGGGTAGCCGGGGAGCTGGCTCCCTGGGAGAGCATTTTGCCCACCAGTCTTCCCTCCCCATCCCCGGACCACCTCCCTCCACCAGCTCCATCACATTTACCACTCATGGAGGGCCTTGGGGTGCAGGTGCACCATTGGAGTGCCGCAAGGGTTTTCATCTCTGCGGTCCCCATGGCAGCCTGTCCCCAATTTTACTGCACAACTTAGACACTCTCACTTATAATAACATTTTCACGACATTCACATGTAGGGCCTTGGGTGGCCGCACTCCATGGCATCAAGGGGGAGGATATCCTCGTATCCTAACCTCTGGTGCCTGCGCTCACCTCTAAGGGTTTAATTGCATTTAGACATTGAGGGTTCAGAGTGGGGGGGGGGGGAACCCCTCTTCCCACCGTTCTTTTTAACCACCTAAAAAAACATGCATGAAACCCACTTTTGGTTTTCCCCATCTGGGTTGGGGGCCCGGGAGGGGGAGTGGGCCCTCTAGTCGGGTTTGGGCGGGTTTGGGGTCGGGTTTTGGGGGAAAATGTTGGTGCGGGGGCTGGCGTTTGGCTTCTCTTGGGGATCGTTTGGGTTTCCCTTGGATCTGGCCCTGGCTTTGGGCCCTGGTCTGCGGTGGGGGGGTGCCGGGCCCCGGGGAGGGGGGACTTCCCGGCTTTGGGTTTGGGATTGGCCCCGGTCCGATGGAGGGGCGGGCCGGCGGGATGCCTGTGGTTCTGGCCCCATGGTTGGGGCCCCGGCTGCATTTGCCGGTCGGGTGGGTGGGGCGGCGGAGGCTCTTGTGATGCACCGGGGCGGTGGGGGCGTGCTTGGTTTGGGAGGGTGGCCTGCAGGGCCCAGGCCCCGGTGGGTGAGTATCCCTTGGGGACGGTGGGGGGGGGTGCTGGGTTTTTCTGGGGGATTGGGGGGGGCCGGTGGTGGGCTGTTTCCCTAGCGTGTGTGTGAGGGGGGGATCGGGGCGGGGGTGGGGGGGGTGTGTGGAGGGGCTGCAGCGGGGGGGTGGAGGGGTGTACCCATTTGGGATATGGAGACGCGGGGTTTTGGGGGGCTGGGTGGCGATGGTGGAGCTGAGCTGGTGTGTTTCTCCCTGGAGTTGAGGGGCGGGAAAATTTTGGCGGGAAATGTTTTTTTTTTTTTTTTTTTTTTTTTTTGGTGAGGGGGGCATTGGGGGGGCGTGGGGGGGACATGCCCCCGGGGATCGGGTGGGTGAGCCCGTCCCGTCATGCTGCGGGGGGTTTCGGGGCCCTGTTGTGGGGTGGTGCTGGGCAGGGTTGCCCTGTTGCGCCTTTTGGGGGGGGGGGGGTGGTTTTGCGGGGGGGGCCCCTTGCCTTGCTGTTGCGGCACACTGTGTGGTGGGGGGCGGGGTGCGCGGGGGGCTCAGAGCGGGGTGTTGTAGAGCTTTCGCTGGGTGGGTTTTTGACCCCATCGGCCTCTCGCCCATAGATTCACCGTTGGGGTGGCCCCCGTGGGGGGGGATTCGTGGCGTTTGGTTCGGGGACATTGTTCGTACGGTGCCCCTGTTGGGGGTGGGGCCCCGTGGTGAGGTTCATGTGGGGTTTACTGGGGGTGGGAGATCATGGGGGCGGGATCGGAGCTCGTTGTGGGGCGGGGCTCTCCGTCCCGGGGGCTCTGGTTGGGGGGGTTTGGGCCATGGGACCCCCTTTTGTACAAGCCCCCTCTCCGGAGGTGGATGGGGGGTTGGTGGGGCGGGTTCTGGGCGGGAGCCGGGCCGAGACACCCGGGGCTGGGTGTCTGCCTTCTCTGCCGGGGGGGAAAGGGGGGCCACCTCCTTGGGGCCGGGGGCTGGTTGCCCCCCAGGGGCTGCCGGCCCCGGACCCTTTGGGTAAGAGATGCATGGGGAGTGTGATGAGTGTAGGCGTCCATTTTTTTTGTCTTTTCGTTGGGGGCGAGTGATTTTATTGTTGGGTGGGGTGGGATGGGGGCTGTGACTGTGAGTGCGTTTTTTTTGTGACAGGTTGGGTCTTTACTGCTCCCTCCCTGGGTCAGCTTAGGCCCCCCTATTGGGGGGCCCCATTCCCCCCCGCCACCCTGCCCCCCGGGGGTTGGAGCTTGCCCGCTGGTGATTGTGGGTCTTGGTCCGGGGCTGGATGCTTTGGGTGTGGGGGGGTTTGGGTCACTCCTGGTGCTGCCTGCCCGGGGGCCGGACCCCCGGGCCTGTCGGGCCTCTGTCTTGGGGGTGGGCCTTTTTCCGGGGGCTTGGTCTCTGGGTCCATGGCTATCTGCTGGGGGTGGCGGGTCCCGGGGGGGCTGTGGGCTCGTCGTGGGGTTCCCTGGGGTTTCTGCACTGTCGCTGTGGGGGGCTCCCCTGTGACTCTCCAATGCTCTTCTCTGGGGGGGCTGCGGTAGTCCCGGCGGTGGTTCTCCTGGGGTTCCTGTGCTTTGGGGGGGCCTTTGGATGTCTGTTGCTCGGTCTCCTCAGTGTCCGCCCGGGACCACGGGCAGGTCGGGGGGTCCTCACACTCGCTTTGCATATTTTTGTGGAGAAACCTTTATAAAAAAGCGCATCCACACAGGTGTTGATAGATACACAGATGATTATATTGGGCTGCACTTCTCACAAAGTACATTTTACATTCCCATAAATACCGTGTGTTTATTTTGTGTATAAGCAAGCAGGGTGCAATCTTTTATTCTATTCATCCTTCTTTCTCCCCTCCACTCTTTTCCTCCTTTTTCCCCTTTTTCCCTTTTGCCCCATCTCTCTCTTTGTCAAGCTTCTGTTTTCCTTTTCATTTCAGTCTCCGTGTCCGTAACAATTGAAATATTCCCAAAGAAGTGTATAATAAAGTTTCTTTTATAAATATCAAGCAGAGCCTTAAAGCAATAGCTGTGATGCTCCGCTTGTGAAAGTAAATCTGTTGGGCAATTTCTTGGCACTCAGACAACAATTCTGAGCGCTACTCTGCTGGACAGGACACGGTAAAAAAAAAAAAAAAAAGAGCCACTCTCTGTCAGAGGTTACTTAAGTTCACTGGCAGCTGTGTTCTGTTGCTATGGTAATTAATGAGCGCCCAACAGCTGCTGTTTCTCACGCAGCACCACACTTTTCTCATCATGCCCTGGCTTTATAACATGGTGACACATACTCTCGAACTACTGCCCATAACTCAGAAACCGTAAGGGCTATCAACGTCATTCTTGGAGCGTTTTCCTCAGAACGGACAGGGGAACGAGAATATTAACACTTTTTTCTTGAAAATATAATATTAAAGGCACAACACTAGGTGAAAAACAGGGAAAAGATTTGTACCAGGTTCTGGTGGAGTTTGGACCTGGTTCTGATGGGTGTTTCTCCTTGGCTCTGAAAGACTTTGGACCTGGTTCTGATACAGGTTTGCACCTGGTTCTGATGGAGATGTGTTCCTGGCTCTGATGGAAGGTTGCTAACTGGTTCTGATGGAGTTTTGTTCTGGTTCTGATAGAGATTTTCTCCAGGTTCTCATGGATTTCTGAACTGGTTCTGATAGAGGTTTCCTTCTGGTTCTGATTGAGTTTGGACCTGGATCTGATAGTGGATGCCTAACTGGTCCTGATGGAGAATTCCTCCTGGTTCTGATGGAGTTTGGGTCCAGTTCTGGTGGAGATTTGTTCCAGGTTCTGATGCTTCTTGGAACTGGTTCTGATAGAGGTTTCTTTCTGGTTCTGACTGAGTTTGGACCTGGTTCTGATAGTGGGTTCCTAACCGGTCTTGATGGAGAATTCCTCCTGGTTCTGACGGAGTTTGGGTCAGGTTCTAATGGAGATTTGTTCCAGGTTCGGATGGATGTTGGACCTGGTTCTGATGGAGGTTTAATTCTGGTTCTGATAGAGTTTTGACCTGGTTCTGATAAGGGGTTTCTAACTAGTGCTGATGGGGAATTCCTCTGGGTTCTGATGGAGTTTTGGTCTGGTTCTGATTGAGATTTTTTGCTGGTTCTGACGGAGTTTGGGTCTGGTTCTGATGGAGGGTTCCTAACTGGTTCTGGTGAAGAATTTCTCCTAGTTCTGATAGTTTCCATCTGATTCTGATGGATATTGGACAAGGTTCTGATAGAGGATCTTCCTGGTTCTGACAGATTTTGGACCTGGTTCTGATGGAAGGTTCCTAAATGATTCTGATGGAGATTTCCTCTTGGTTCTGATGGAGTTTTGGTCCGGTTCTGATGGAGATTTTCTCCAGGTTCTGATGGATTTCTGAACTGGTTCTGATAGAGGTTTCAGTCTGGTTCTGATAGAGTTTTGATCTGGTTCTGATACAGGGTCTCTAACTAGTCCTGATGAGGAATTCCTCTGGGTTCTGATGGAGTTTTGGTCTGGTTTTGATGGAGATTTGTTCCTGGTTCTGATGGAGTTTGGGTCTGGTTCTAATGGAGACTTGTTCCAGGTTCGGATGGATGTTGGACCTGGTTCTGATGGAGGTTTCATTCTGGTGCTGATAGAGTTTTGACCTGGCTTTGATACAGGTTTGTAACTGGTTCTGATACTGGTTTCTACCGGATTCTGATGGAGATTCTTTGCTGGTTCTGATGGAGATTTCCTCTTGGTTCTGATGGAGTTTCGGTCCAGTTCTGATGGAGATTTTCTCCAGGTTCTGATGGATTTCTGAACTGGTTCTGATGGAGGTTTCTTTCTGGTTCTGATTGAGTTTGGACCTGGTTCTGATAGTAGGTACCCGACTGGTCCGATCGAGAATTCCTCCTGGTTCTGATGGAGTTTGGGTCTGGTTCTGATGGAGGGTTCCTAACTGGTTCTGATGGGGTTTGGGTCTGGTTCTGATGGAGGGTTTCTAACTGGTTCTGATGAAGAATTCCTCCTGGTTCTGATGGAGCTTGAGTCTGGTTCTGATGAATGTTGGACCTGGTTCTGATAAAAGGGACATGGTTCTGATAGACTTTGGACCTGGTTCAGATGGAGGTTTGTACATGGTTCTGATGAAGATTTGTCCCGGGTTCTGATAGAGATTGGGTCTGATTCTGATGGAAATGTGTTTCAGGTTCTGATGGATTTTGGACAAGGTTCTGATAGAAGGTTCCTAACTGGTTCTGATGGAGATTTCCTTTTGGTTATGATGGAGTTTGGGTCTTGTTCTGATGGAGATTTGTTCCTAGCTCTGATGGAGTTTAGGTCTGGTTCTGATGGAGGGTTCCTAACTGGTTCTGATGAAGAAATCTCCCTGGTTCTGATGGAGCTTGATTCTGGTTCTGATGAATGTTGGACCTGGTTCTGATAGACTTTGGACCTGGTTCAGATGGAGGTTTGTTTCTGTGCCCATATAACCTAAATGGGCTCCATATGGGTCTCACATAGTCAGCCCTCATGGGCTTCCCACATGGGCCCTGTTTTACAAATTATATGTGGGGCCCACAGTGTTAGCCCAGTTGAAGCCCATGCCCACCCCTTACCCATGTAGCCCATTTGTAACCCACATGGGTCCCATCACAACATGCTGGCTGGGGATTAATTAATATTCATCAAGAATTATAATTTAAAATCACAATTTGAAAAAAATTAATTTCTTAACCAAAAATTATCACTTACGAATAGAAATCAGAGATGTCCTCTGGTGTTGTGATTATGGGCTCAAAGCTCTTTAATAATTACAATTAGCTATTCATCATTAAAAATTTATAAATTATTAACCAAAACCACAATATGTCACTGTTTATTCAACCGCTTCAGCGAAGGTGGGGGAACTTCGACCTTGTTTTGACAGATAAATCACTCTTGCACGAAATAAACACAAACACTTCACTTAATTATATATCTGAAGATTTATTGAAGCCAAATAATTCTGATATACCATTATTCTGGTCCAAAATGATTGATTTAGCTCCATCATACATCAGAGATCTGATTGTTCCATACGTTCCTATCAGAGTACTTCTTTCTCAGACTGCAGGTTTACTGGTGGTTCCTAGAGTCTCTAGAAGTAGAATGGGAGGCAGATCCTTTAGTTATCAGGCTCCTCTCCTGTGGAACCAGCTCCCAGTTTTAGTCCGTGAGGCAGACACCCTGTCTACTTTTAAGGCTAGGCTTAAAACTTTCCTTTTTGATAAAGCTTATAATTAGAATGGCTTAGGTTATCCTGAGCTATCTTCCTTATTTTTACCTCCGTTGTCTTCTTCCCTCCCTGTTGGATTGAGTAAGGGGGAGTCAGGTTTAGCCTAAACCGGCTCAGTTATGGCTGAGGTGCAAACACACCCTCCATTTCTGCTACCTGTATGACCCCCTCTCTTTTCTAAGGGTTATAATCAATCTGACAGAGAGAGGTATCCCAATCGTTGTGGTTTTTAGTATAACAATGGCCATCAGTGGGCTCTGGATGGAAAAACTGTCTACTTTTAAGGCTAGGCTTAAAACTTTCCTTTTTGATAAAGCTTATAGTTATAGTAGCTTAGGTTATCCTGAGCTATCTCTGTAGTTATGCTGCTATAGGCTTAGGCTGCTGGAGGACTAACATTTACTTTTCCTTCCCATAGAAAGTACTCCTGGATCAGTGCTTCTTTGTTCTCTTTGTGTCTCTGCTCTGTTCTCTCAAAACCCCCAGTCGGTCGTGGCAGATGGCCGCTCACACTGAGCCTGGTTCTGCTGGAGGTTTCTTCCTGTTAAAAGGGAGTTTTTCCTCTCCACTGTCGCTACATGCATGCTCAGTATGAGGGATTGCTGCAAAGTCAACGCCAGTGACTGTCCACTGTCTCTACATGCTCATCCAGGAGGAGTGAATGCTGCAAGTCACTGACTGGATGCAATCTGCTGGGTTTCCTTAGACAGAAAACCTTTTTATCCAATTTGAATAAATAACTGAATCTGACTGCACTGTTCAATGGTTAGGATTAATTGGAATGTATGTACCTGACTTTTGTGAAGGGCCTTGAGACAACATGTGTTGTGAATTGGCACTATATAAATAAACTGAATTGAATTGAACTGAATTGAATTCAAAAACCTTCACCTAACTAACAAGCACTATTCTACACAAAGGGGATAAAAATGACTACCTAACAATAATAATAAAAGGAAAATATATGCGCATTTATTGTCTATGAAGATCAAACCAGCAGTTTTACAGACAAAATGTGTAATTTGGGTTAAATGGAAAGAGAAGTCCTCCTGGTGTGCTGATGTCTCGATTGCAGCGATCAGCTGATAAAACGGTGGGGCCATGCCCGTTTAGCCGTACAGCTGATCACCCCAAATCTCGAACAAAGAGTCATAAAACTGAGGCGGGAAGTCAGTGGAAAAACTCCGGTAATAAAACTGGAACAATGGATTGGTCAGGCGAGACCCAGGCCGCACTTTTAAAAGTCCAACTTCTAACTCCTGGCTGTTTTGGGATCAGCCGGACAAAACATGAACACGCACGATTCAGCAGCGCTTGCACAGGAAATCAAAAACAGCTCAGTATAAAACACTTCAATCAGTATTGCATGCAACAAGTTGATACCTTAGATTAACTACTGGTAATTCTAAATCACCTTCACTATGCCTCATCCTGCCCAGACCACTAAATGCACCTATCCGGTTTAATATAAAAAGAACGAAATTACTTTGACGTTGATTCCTTCTCTTTTCTGGTTGACGATGGGTCAGGTCTGAGGAAAAACGAGGGGGGGGATCACGCGTCTGTGATCACCTCAAGAAAAAAAAAAACGGTAAACGGTAAAAAAACGGTAAACTTCTCATCCGTCCAGGAGGGGAAAATATGAAGAATCGTTAGTCGACTGAATCAACAAGGAAGAAACTCATCTCCTTGGAAATAAAACCTCTGTGGGTGTCTCACCTCCGCAGAGTGTGGGCGTGGTCTTCGATTGGTATATGAATCTTCTGACCTTCTTGTATAAGACAGATTTCCAGCTTTCAAGCTCTTCCGGGAATGGCCTTGTGGAGCAAAAGTTCGCCTGCGAGCTTTTGTCTCTCCAGATGTGTTGCGTCGTCCCGTGAGACACGCGGGTAATGGCAACGAAACTTTATTTCCTGTGGGTTTTACAATCCTGGGTGATGTCAGAGCAGCGATGTCTGTTGAGCTGCGCATGTCAAAATGTGTGACCAAAATGGATGACTCCAACAGTGTTATTTATTAAATAAGGTATTATCTATATGCCACCTAAGGGTTGCCACAATAATAATTAGAGACTACAACAGCAGGTCTGATCCTGAACAGTACCATAATAATATTAGGTCAGTTCTTTATGATAAAACAAAGGGAAGTGCCAGAAAGGGACAATCTCTCCTCTCAAAACATGATTTTAACAGATGTTTGGACTTTTTCCAGTCAGGTTCAGAATGATCAAATTAGACTCAAAATGAACACAAGATGAAATGCACCTTAACAGAAATACTGGACTGGACTGAAATGGAGAAAACTTGAGTTAACTGAAACAAACTTTAGTTACTTGAAATAAATACAAAGTGTAATTTATGGCTTACTGAAACTGTACGGTGTGTATTATAAAACTAGGTAAGACCAACTAAGATTATAAGACATAACATGCCCTTCTTTTTTGTGTTCATCAATTTCATTAAGCCTTCTGAACGGATGAGGAGTGAGTTTTTTCCACAGGACTCAAGTTACAGTTAAATGTAATTGAACCAGATTTTAAAAATGGTATCTATGGTTCAGATTTAATACTTACATTCACAATTTAATGAACACAATACTCTGACCCTTCTTGAATCCTTCACATAAAAAGAAACGAATCGAGGTATGGAAAGACAGTAAAACAAGCTCTAGAACTTATGAAATTAGCACTTAGCATTATTAAAATAGCAACTAATAAAAACTAGTGACTCCATTCTTTTTTAGAATTTTTTCGGCACTAGGGGCCTTTATTTTTGATAGTAGGCAGACAGGAAGGAGGGGCAAAGAGAGGGGGAGACATTCGGCAAAGGTCACTGGGTCCAGGACTCGAACAAGGGATGGCCGCATTTCGAGGACTATAGCCTCTTTATGTGGTCGCGCGCTAACCCCTACACCACCAGCGCCGCGCCAGTGACCCCATTCTTAAATATAAGGACTTACTGCAGTAGAAAATATAGATCTAAATAGAGCTAGATTAGAACAGAACATTCAGAGCCGTTATAATCTTGCTGTTGAATACCACAAAAATTGTTATGGAACGAGATGATTAAAAGAACAGGTTTATCCTGGCCAAAATGAAACATTTGTAGGGAATATCCAATGTCCTTCGACCTGTTTTTGACTTTAAGCCTTACTATCATGACACCATACCAGTAGTGACAGGTCTTATTAACACCTTGGATGGAACATATTATGTATGGAAAGAAATAAAGGTGTAATTGGCAGCACTGACAATTGATTATTTCAAAAGGTAACCTCTTGAGATGTACCATCTAATTTTTGAGACTGTCCTTGCAGAACAGGAAGATAAACAGCAGTAATACGAATGATACAAATATGAAAAACAAAAAAAAAAAAAATACTCAGAAATACCCACAACATTCTCAAGGACCCACAAACATACACTCTCACAGCCACCAGCATAGCAACAGCATGGCACATACACTTCACTTCAAGGCACAAAATAAAAACACATACAGATGCAGAGTTCATGTTCATATCTCTGTGATGATTAAGTCCAGAATAAATGAACCTTTGTTCTTACTGAAAGCAAGAGGAAGATGTTTTACAATAAAGTAAGTAAGTAAAACTTAGGAAGTGTCATAATGTTAGTAATTTGCTTGACCCACATGCAAACACACTCAGGAAACCAGAAAAGGTTAAAGAGTTTATTTTACAGGTTGAAATAATTTTGCATTGAAGATCCAGTGGAAGGTGATCAGGTTCCGCAGGTTATCTGGAGAGAAAGGCTCAGGTTAATTCAGAGTTTTCTTTTAGTTTAATGTCCTATAAGATCCAACCAACTTGCTTACTTGAGACGTGGGTTGTAAATACTCCAGAGGGGTTTACCGTTGAGAAAGGGAGTAGTTAGTCCAAGGAAGTACTACTACTTGAAGCGGTCCACCACTGGTCACAGTCTTTACCAAAATAGATGCTGGTAAATCCAGGAGCTCAGCCACAGTCAATGGAAGTGAGATCCAAAGGCACTTACAGTCAGGTTGAAAAAATAGTTTTAGTCCAGGTTCCAAGAGTACAGAATCCACCCACACCTCACAGGTACTGTCAGGAAGCAAAAACAAACACTAGATGAGCAAAGGGCACACTAACACAGGCAAGAATACTCATGCTAGAGATTACCACATGGGCTAACACTCAGCCAACAAAGAACTGGTGGCAGGCTCCTAAATACTCCTCAGCTGGCACACAGCATCAGCCTTAGATCTGGAACACCTGTGGTGAGAATCTGCAGTGGGTCCAGGACCTCTAGTGGCGAAACACAGCAATACTCCCAAGTCACAACAGGAATATAAATAGCAGTGATACAGCTAAGTGAGGTTAAGTGTTACAAGCTGATGAAGCTTTAAACTGAAATGCAAAATGTCAAATTTTTCCTAATTCTTGGTGTAAAAAAAGATAACTGATCAGTATTTCTCAGACCATATTGTGAAATAAAATTGATGAAGTATTTCTAAACACGCAGTATTTCAAAGTTTGAAGATTAGTTTCTGTGAAAACACACAAGCTGGAAGGGAAAAACATTGTCAGAACGATAATGCGGCAATTTTAAGGCAACAGGCTTTCATTAAACTTGGAAAAACTTTCACTCATTTAAGACTTACAGTAGGAAGAAAAATGCTGTTAACTCTCTATAATTTGAAAAGAATAAACCTACCATTGCCTCCTGACAAGATTAAAATTATTGTCCTATGTTTAAAACATGGTTTTCACCAAAAGTGGTAGTTGCATTAAATTATTTAATTGATGGAATTAAAAACAATAAAATCCCTGGCGGATTATGCATACCGATTTATGCATAAATAGGTTTATTGTGGTAGGCAGAAGTATAAATAAAATTTCCAACTTTCACTAATTGATGCCGCAAAAGGGTGACAAGAGGCCAAGTATCTATAGTGTTTGCGTCAGACCACCAGGTGCTACAAGAGTAGGCTATCCTTTCCTTTTTCAAAACGGAATGATTCTGTTTATAACTAATCTATTTGCTTTTTATCTTCTTTCATTGCTTCATAAGCTGGTACACAGCAAGAGTGGAATGTTGTTTGTTTTTGTCTCCTTTGTATATAATAATAATGGAAATAACAATGTACAAATATTATTATGTGTTATGAAATGAAGATGGCGAAAGAAAAAAAAATGCTGATTTCACTACCCAAGTCTGTGATTTCTTGTTTGTGTTAAATTGTTGTCCTGGGATGGCTGTATGATCAAATTGTTTATTTTCAGGCATTGCCGGTCACAATATTCATGATTTCTCTGGGACGGTTGATGAAGAGTCGTCCCACTATATTGCCTGATGATGTGACCGATAATCCTAAACATGTATTTTTTCCTAGGTGAAGAAGGGCTGAAAAGGTGGCTGGGACCAGCCTGACAAATGGGTCCATTGACACATTATTACTTAGGACATAAGATCTCTGGGGTTCAGGAACAATAAGAATCGAAAGATTGTGTTTGAGGGTTGAAAACGTTTGTTTGAGAAGGGTGTGACAGGACTGAATGAAGGCCCAAGGTATGAATGATGAATGATGTGGGCCACATGAGTGAAACGTTCATGAATCGAATGCTATGTTTTAGTTTCTGTGAGCTCATTATTTGTTTGGGGTTTTGACTCATAGTTGTGTTCGGACAACTAATGAACGTTTTAGAGTGCACCAAGTTTTGTTTTTCATTTGTTTTTCTCTAAGGTCGGTGTTCCCTATATGTGTTCAGATGCTCGCAAGTTGGAACAATTTTCTGGGTTTTAGTTTCAGAGGGTGAAAACTTAAATTTCTTATGAATTCTCTTGAGGTGGAATTGGATATAAATTCTCTTTGGGATGGGAACAGAACCAAATAGAATCTGTCATTCTGCCATAGGGTTCTGGTTGAATAATTTGATAATAAAAGATTTGGCCACCCAAACTTCTTTAAGAGGGGAGCCTGAAGCCGGCATGTGTCGTGTGTCTTAAGTGCGTGTCTAAATTTCTGTTTCAATGTGTGTCTCAAATGTTTGTCTGATGAAATTTAGACTTCAGAGAAAACAAAAATAAATAATTATCATAGGATGGAAAAATGGAAATATAAATATATATATATATATATATATATATAAATGGATATATTGGGGAGATAAATGACTGGTTATAGTGATCAAATGTTTAACAGGAAGAAATAACTAAATAATAAATAAGTATTGGGGGTAGAGGTTACGGGAAAGGACCCTAAAGGTCTAATTTAGGTAGATATAATCAAATTATCAACGCGCTTCAAAAGTAGGTTGTCCAAAACACTGGACACCTTCATGGTAAATGATGCGAAAACTTTTTTCTGGGGATGATTTCAAAAATTATTATGGGAAATAACGGTTTGAACATATCTAACATTGGATACTAGTTAAGGGACAATAAATTAGCAACTAACTGGGTCACAATATAAATATGATTTTTGGTTAAAGGTGAGAAGATAACTCTATTATATTATCTACATATACGATTCTCATGAAAACAGGTATTGGAGCATTTCCTGTTTCCAACAAGCCCTAAAGGGAATTGTTATTGATTTTATGGGTACTGACAACAGAGTGAAAGAATGTAGAGATGTGCTTGACACTTTCACCAGGTCGGCTGAGTGAGCTAATCACACAATCAAAAAACGATTGGCTAAAGTTTGTGTTGATACAAAAATGAAGTGGCTGGATCCGCTGCCCTTGGTGATGTTTTACATCAGATCATCACCCACTGAGCTCATGGGTTTAACTCCCCATGAGCTGCTGACAGGAAGAACCATGCCCTGTCCTTTCACCTCCTCTCTTCAGTCGGGGTGTGCCCCAGTCTGGATTCACAGATAGAGCAACTGACACACTATGCTCAACGAATTCAAACTGCCGTAAAGTTTTTGTCATATAACACACAGGAGGCTCTAACCAAAGAACCAACAGGAGAAACAAATGGAACTCTGGATGAGGGCAAAACTAACTAGGTAAGCAGATGATATTGCAGGAAAGAAGAACCATCCTCCGAAGCAAACCTCAGAGAAATCAGAAAGAACCTGAGGAAGAACATACGAATAGGTTCGATTGGATATCTTTTGACATAACATTTCATTTCCAGCTAACACATAAAAAAATGTGCTTGCGAAACTAAAGTAATTTATTCCAGTAACCATAACGTCAAGCGGTAAGATTAACTCATCTTTTTGCTTTCAACTAAAAGAATACAATTATGTGGAACCTCTTTCGTACATTTTTGAGTGGGCTGGGTTACTTCAACAGAGGGAATGTGATAAAGAAATAAACAATAAAAACTCTATTTGTTGGGTTAAAGCTTGAAGGAGTATGTCCTGGTAAATTAGAAAGGAGGTCACAAAATCAATAATCACAGAGGGGAGAAGGATTTCTAAAGTAAAACTGTGTGAATAATCAACAAACAAATGTTTACTTCTGTGAATGTGGGAAATTGTGGAATAATTTGCATGAAGGGTTAAAGGAGTGTTCAACTATTTAATCAATTCGAATAACTTCATGAATAGAAATTATAACTTCCTGTGTGCTCTGAGTTATTTATTTATGGATGATGTTGTTTGCAACTTAGATTATAAATTAACTTGATACAAGGCCTTGAACTTTTACTTGCTGCTGAACAGAACTGATTTATGGGGAATAATTGCTTAGGGGGTGACGACCTATTGACTGGACAGGAAAGATGTGCCCTGGTTACCCCTCTCCATCTAGGATGCCCTGACACCGATTGGCCTACTTCGTCAGGGGGAACCTTTCAGAAAATGTGTTTTTAAATTTCATATGTCTGCTAGAATACAAACTGCTTCCTCTTAGAACCGATTCTAATCTTTTAAATGACACCAAGGCAAAACAGGAGAGACAGCTGAAGGCTGTGTAAACAGGATGTTGAAATTATTTCTTGTCAAATTAGAATAGCTTTGGATATGATCCTAGCAAAAAAAAAAGAAGGGTTGTGCGGTATTATTTTTGGAGAGGCGTGTTGTTCTTTTATTCCCAACAAATACAGCACCTGATAGATCTCTGACGAAGACCCTAAAAGAATTGCAATCACTGTCCATCGAATTGAAATTGCACTCAGGAATCGATGAACAATTCACAAACAGGTTCAAGACGTGGTTTGGAAAATGGGGAAACCTACTGGTGAGTATATTCACTTCATTGACTGCTGTGGTGATCGCAGTCTGTGCATGCTGTTGTGCACCGTGTATTCGAGCTCTCATCCTTAGGTGCATGACTACAACCATGGGCTCCATGGACTCAAAGGGGATTGGGAGTGGCAACCATCTATCAGATCCCAATGGTTAAGGGGTCGGGCCCCTCAAATCAAGGGTGTAAGAAAGAGGGGGCCATGATCAGGCTCACAGGATTGACAGAGGATAACCCATAAGTGAAAAGGGGGGCCGCCGTCTGACCCGATATCCTTTACAGTGATTTCTGTGACTTAATGAATAATGTTGATATTAAAGTAATCAGAATGCTTGATTTAATGGGATAAATGCTGTATCAGATAGGTTAATGACAGATTGATTAAGTGAAATTAGTTAAGCACATGTCATGAATGAAAGTATTAATAGGACCTCGCAGGTTATTTTTGGTTATGTGTTCACCTCTCCATAGATTGATTTTTAGGACATGTGTTAGGTAATAAATGGAGGCTGCTTTAAAGTAAAAAGTTTTCTAATGGTGCTAAACCGGTACATTGTTTTTGATCATGATGAAATATTTTCGACTAAGATCCATTTGATTAAGCCACTATGTGGCCTGCTTTAATGATAATAATAGCAGTTGATAATTACCTACAATTGGGCGTAATATGCCCGTATGAACATATGATTCTATATTCCATTTTAAGACTAACCCTTTCAGGTAGCTGAGCCTGTCAAAGGACGTTTGGGGATGGATGTTGCTCAGAGGGGGACCGAAGATGGACGGAGACAATCAACACTTAGATGGATGGACACCCGCTACTACACAACCTACCAGATAGACACCACAATGGTGACACATAGTCTACTGATAATCACTGAGGGGAGGGAGGGCACATCCATTGCATTAGAGTGCCAGATATAAAACTACTTGTGACCTTCTCTCGAGGCTCTTCGTCATCCTTAAACAGACGGCAACGGTCCGAGATAGGAGCCTCAGCGCTGATCTCTGTAATCATTCCTCTGCCTAATTTAGATTAAAGGAGCTAAAAGTTAGAAGCTGTTTGAGAGTAGTTCATTTAAGAGTCTTTAGATAGAGTGTGTGATTGCTTCTGGGGACCAAGGACCGGAGGAGCTCCGAGGCGTCTGACCGCCAACAGGGTGCGGTAGCTCAGACAATCCCAAAGGGAAATTAAATGTTGTAGCTCATTTATGCACGTTTCTTCAAAGAGCCGTTGTAGATGCTAATGGCTGTGGGCAGGAAGTCTCTCCTGTAGCGGTCTGTTTTACAGCAGATCTGAAGAAGCCTCTGACTGAAAACATCTAGCGTCTAGCAACAGCGAAAAGGAAAATTCCCTTTTAACAGGAAGAAACCTCCAGCAGAACCAGGCTCTGCGTGAGGGGCCATCTGCCATGGCTGACTGGAGGTTTGAGAGAAAAGAGCAGAGATACAAAAAGAAGCAGAAGAAGCAGAAGAAGTAGCTCCTTTATTGGCCTTATCTAGGAGAGTAAGACAGCCAAGCAGATTAACTCTGAGCCAGTTGTCAAGTCTAGAGTATAAAAGAGAGCAAATACAGTTAGTCACAGTAGAAGCTCAGCCAGTAGCTATGTCTAGTAGAGACAGGGATAAACACTGAAAGACAGGCCCAAGCGTATCATCTGTAGGACGTGAGGATTAACTTCTTGGCAGCAGCAGCTTGGCCAATGCTCCCCCTCCAGGAATATGCCACAGCTAACACAGAGCCAGGTCAGATGTAGCTTCTACAAAGAGAAAAAACAGAGAGCGAACTTAAATTTCAATGCTGATTTAACAGTATTTAAAAACTGTTAAAATTTAAAAACACAAAATTGGAGAGTAGCAGGGAGAGTGAAAGGGGTTGTTATGTCCTCCAGCAGCCTGCGCCTATAGCAGCATAACTACAAAGATAGCTCAGGATAACCTAAGTCACTATAACTATATGCTTTATAAAAAAGAAAGTTTTAAGCCTAGCCTTAAAAGTAGACAGGGTGTCTGCCTCACAGAATAACACTGGGAGCTGGTCCCACAGGAGAGGAGCCTCATAACTTAATGAGACAGACACAAGTCCATTATCTGAAGCCATAAGAATATTATTAGTGACTTTCAGCAGAGCTGTTTCAGTGCTATGATGAAACCTGACTGAAACTCTTCAAACAGGTCATTGCTGTGTAAATGCTCACACATTTGATTAGCAAATATTTTCTCAATTTTAGATAAGAATGGAAGATTGGATATTGGTCTGTAATTTTTTAAGGCATCTCGATCAAGCGAAGGTTTCTTAAGTAAAGGTTTAATTACAGCTACCTTAAAAGCTTGTGGTACATATCAATTTACTAAGGATAGATTAATCATGTCTAAAATGGGGCTGGTAATCAGAGGGAACACTTCCTTAAATAATTTGGTCGGGATTGGGTCTAACATACAAGTTGAAGGTTTAGATGAAGCTAATATTTCTGATAACTCAGGAAGCTCCACACGATCAAAACAGTCCAAACACAGATCAGGTTCTACAGTTACTTCCAATGTTGTCTCACTTGCTGAGGATGAAGTAATCATCTTCGGGAGTATGTCAAAGATTTTATTTTTAATAGAATCAATTTTATTTAAGAAGAATCCCATAAAGTCATGACTGCTGAGAGCTAAGGGAATGGATGGCTCAACAGAGCTATGACTCTGTGTAAGTTTAACAACTGTACTAAAGAGGAACCTAGGATTATTCTTATTCTCTTCTATTAATGATAATAAATAAACTGTTCTGGCTTGGCGAAGTGTCTTTTTATACAACAGTAGGCTATTTTTCCAGATTAAGTAGGAAATCTCTAGGTGTGTAGAGCGCCATTTTCTCTCCAATTTTCTAACATTGTGCTTTAAAGTACACAGCAATGAATTAAACCAGGGAGCCAGCCTCCTATGAAGAATTACCTTCTTTTTCAAGGGGGCTGCATTGTCTAATGCACCACGCAATGATGAAATAACACTATGAACAAGAGAATCAATTTGTGAAGGGGAAGAAACAAAATTATTGCCCTCCACTGTGTTTTTCTGTGATGAGGAAATTAAAAGTGGAACAGATTCTTTAAAGGTTGTGTTAGAGTTAGAAAGCTGATAATTACAGATCAGTGCAAAAGAAGACACAAATGAACCAAAGAAGTTTGACTTGCAAGGAAGAGACAGTCCTCTGCAGAACACAGCGACTTCCTTCTCACAAAGAGTAAATCCTTGCACCAGCCTTTTATTTACAACTCACATTCCAACAAGTAAAAAGCAGCAATTGGTTCAGCCAATTCTTCCAGAGATTTCAACATAAAAAGTAGTCATTCTCATATATGGTATGAGCATGTCATGTCCAGAGAGTGATTCATTCCAGACCGCATTCCTTAACTCTCCACTCCCTCTTAAACACTAAAAAACAATCACAGGAATCATCTTAACTAGAATAAAGCTTAAAACATAAACCTAGTTTAAACTAAACAATGATAACTTATATACATTTTTCCAACAGGTTGTTACAGCATTTCCTGATAATGATCTACAATAATGAAATTTTCTTTCTGGTGTGGAGTCCTCGGTTAAATTAAACTCAAAGGTTATTAAAAAATGGTCGGACAGGACAGGGTTATGAGAAAATATTGTTATGTCTTTATACTCAATGCCATATGTCAGCACAAGGTCCAGAGAATGAAGACAAAGGTGGGTAGGTTTGTTAATGTTTTGAGCAAAGCCAATTGAGTCTAAGATAGCATTAATGGCTATATTTAGGCTATCACTTTCAGTGACAACATGACTGTTAAAATCCCCCACTAAAATAACCTTATCTGTATTTAACACTAAGTCAGATAAAAGGTCTGAAAACTGATCTAAAAAGTGAGCGTAAGGGCCTGGTTTTAGTGCTTAGCAATTTGGATGAGGAAAACTAAGGATTAAATATTCAAAAGAGTTGTAGCTATTGATTGGTCTGGGACTAATCAATAAATTGGACTGAAAGATGGTTGCTACTCCTCCTCGCCCAATATTTTGAGGAATGTGAAAAGTTAAATAATTAGTAGGAGTTGACTCATTTATAGTAACATAATCCTCTTGCTGTAGCCAGGTTTCTGTGAGACAAAATAAATCAATCTGATTGTCACAAATCAGGTCACTAACTAGTAAAGTCTTTGAAGAGAAATATCTTATGTTCAGTAAGCCACATTTAATTGTTTTATTTTTCTTTTTAGTCTGAGTTGTGTTTATTTTTATGAGATTTTCCTGATTTCCTCTTTTTAGATAATTTTTTAATCTATTCAATTTTGGCCGTGGGCGAGACACTGTCTTAATAGGGTAATGGGTGGGTAGCAGTACAGAAGCTGCAGAGAGGAGTGTTAAACTACGACCCTGCTTCCTGGTCTGAACCCTGGGTTGTCAGAGTTTTGGAGAACTAATACATTTGGCCAGATTCCTAGAAAGAAGAGCTGCTCCATCCAAAGTGGGATGGATGCCGTCTTTTCCCCAAAATGTTAGCCAATTATCAATGTAGCCCAAATCGTTTTCTGGACACCACCTAGAGAGCCAGCGGTTGAATGACAGCATGCGGCTAAACATGTCATCAATGGTCAGATCAGGGAGGGGACCAGAGAAAACTACGGAGTCCGACATTGTTTTGGCAAACTTACACACCGAAGCAACACTAATTTTGGTGACCTCCGATTGACGTAACCGGGTGTCATTACCGCCAGCGTGAATAACAATCTTACTGTATTCACGCTTATCCTTAGCCAGCAGTTTCAGGTAGCATTTGATGTTGCCTGTTCTGGCCCCTGGCAGACATTTGACTATGGTCGCTGGTGACTCTAGTGCCATGTTTCTGACTATGGAGCTGCCAATTACCAGAGTTGGCTTCTCAGCTGGTGTGTCGCTGAGCGGGGAAAATCTGTTAGAAATGCAGACAGGTTGGTGGTGACCTGAGGGCTGGGATATAGGACTATGCTTTCCACGTACCATCACCCAGCCAGCCTGAGAGCCCAGCTGCGCGGGCTCTGCTGAAGGACTGCTATGGGGAGCTACCCTTGGTGGCTCCGCACTGGCTAAGGGGCCTCGGCTATCTGCTGGCTTGAGGGGGCTGTTTCATGAGTAAGTTGTTTCTTCTTATTTCAAGCTGATTTACGTTACATGTTTACTATTTCAACGTTTTTCGTTTTTTTTTGTTGTAATAACTGTTGTGTAGGACATGTGTTGTGTAAAAAATCTATAAACAAGAATCAAATCACATCACATTTTCATTATACAAAGGGTAAATGTCATGACCAAAGGCTATTTCATATGCAGAAGGAGTCCTACAATGGAAATCAGCACTTTTTATTTGACCAGATTCCCTTTTATGAAATGAAAAACCAGAAAACCAGAACAAAACAGTGCAGGCAAGTAGTGCAAATAAAAGTGCAAGAAAATAAATACAAAAAAAGTTTAAAAAAGGGCTGTGCCGGTGGAAACATATAATATATATATATATATATATATATATATATATATATATATATATAAAATTTATAAAATATATATATAATATACAGAATATTTACAGGTTATTGCACGTGAGGTAGAATAATGCAAAAGGAAAAATTGCACGGAATGTATTTAGTGTTTATGTCATTTAACAGTGTACATGAGTATTTGAGGCGTTCAGGGCAACAACAGCTCTAGGAAAGAAGCCAGTCAGTCTTTGAGCGGTGTTGATGACCCATTGGAGCTGCTTCTTCTCTGCTGCAGTGCAGCTGGAGAACCACAGCGAGATGCCGCAGCTCAGCACCGACTCCACCGTGCAGCGGTAGAAGGACAGCAGCAGCTCTGGTCGTAGGTTGTTCTTCGGTAAGTGAAATGATTTAATGAACAAAAACTTACATGGACAGGCTGGCAAGACAGGCTTGGCATGAGCGAAGGACAGTACATGAATCGAGATGGTTGTCCAAAAAGCTACCTTTACAAAACATGAACTAGAAGACAAAAACTAAGGAATGACCAGGAAAATAATAAACAGAAACATGATTCAAAACCTCAATTGTGAAAAACATAAGAGGAAAAACCCAAAACCAAAAACCAAACAATCCCAAATCATTACCCTGTGAGGTTCCAGGGAACAAAGATAAAGAAGGTGGCGGATTTTAAGTACTTAGGGTCAACAGTCTTGAGCAACGGTGAGTGTGGAAAAGAGGTGAAGAAAAGTGTCCAAGCAGGTTGGACTCGGTAAAGAAAATTGCCAGATTTGTTGTGTGATCAGCGAGAATGGAAGAAAATGTGTACAAGATTGTGGTGAGACCAGTGATGTATGGTTTTGAGCAGGGTTCTTCAATTGAAACTCACTGAGGTCCAGTTATAAACATTTCCTCCTAGTAAAAGGTCTGAACGAAAGTTCAGCTGTTGTCTTTTTGTGTCTTACCTATCCAGATTTTACCATAAATAAAAGCAATCCCAGACAAATAAAAGTAAGGCTTTTCTTTCAGATTCAAACAGAAACTTCAGAATAAAAAAAAACACTTTAAAAGTGCAAACAGAGGAAGCCTTTTTTTCTCTGAAATTGAAGAGGTCCCAGCCTAAAGAATTGTAGGCTGGGGAAAAATGAGTGCAAACAGTAAAGGCAAACAATTTTCTCCTTATACCAAACTAAAAAAAGGTACCAAACTAAAAAAAATATTTCAAGTAAAACAGGTCAGCATCTTTAAAAAACCATAAACAAAAATGGCTCGTTTAGGGGAGAAATTAAAATAGAGCTTTCAACACCATCTTTTCCCTTGTGATTATTTGTTATAATTAGGGTCCGTTTGTCTGCACCGCCCTGTCTGCCTCTGATTCTCTGTGTGTAGAAACAATCTAGAAAATTGTTTTTACCTGCTCCTCCCCTGTCAGCACCCTAATTTAATCATGCCTCACTCACTCAACCTGTTGTCCTGGCTTTATATGCTGTGTGCCGGCTGACAAACAGCACCAGATTATCGAAAGCCTTGTGTGAGTAAAAGGCCAGCGTACCTTCCCTGCCTGCCTGCCTGATCTCAATCTCGTTTCCGCCTCCTGGATTTCCCTGTTCTGCCCTGCCCTTGTCGGATATCTCCCTGGCTTCTGATCTCTGAGCATCAACCTTGCTTCTGCCTCCTATCTATCCCCTGAATCTGTCTGCCTGTATCTGCCTCTCCGTGTCTGACCCCGTTTCTGTGCCTCGTCTACCGATTCAAGCCAAGTCCCCTCATCCTGTCCCCTATTACCACTTCCCCGGCTTCCACCCTGTTTCTGTCCCCTAACCACTGGATTCCACTAACCTTCGGGATTATGTTAAACCAAGGAGTCTCATTCACAGTATCTCAGATCCTCTGTGACATCATCCCGCTGTCACCAGCCTACAGCCGTGAGGAGCCAAAAATCTGCATCCTTACTCTCTCACGGATTCTGAAAAGGTTAGTGGCTTTTTCTTTGAGCTTCACCTTGCCCACAGTTCTCTGCTCAGCCACTAACCTATCTGTCTGCCCTCAGAGGTTCCTGGTTTTGTCGCTGGTGGCTTCCTGCCAAGCTACATCTATAGATCTCAGTAAACCTTAAAAGTTTCATCTGTTGTGTCCGGCTGAAATTTCAGCTCCCCTTTCAGTTCGTTACATTATTTATGTTTTCTTAATGAGAGAAATGGGCATTGCCCTGCCCTGCCAGTAGTTTGAATCTTGGTTGGAAGGGAGTCAGAGCCTTTCTACTGCAGACATATACACTCACCGGCCACTTTTTGGGTACACCTGTCCAACTGCTCGTTAATGCAAATTTCTAATCAGCCAATCACATGGCAGCAACTCAATGCATTTAGACATGTAGACATTGTCAAGACGATCTGCTGCAGTTCAAACCAAGCATCAGAATGGGGAAGAAAGGTGATTTAAGTGACTTTGAACGTGGAATGGTGGTTGGTGCCAGACGGGCTGGTCTGAGTATTTCAAAAACTGCTAATCTCCTGGGATTTTCACGCACTACCATCTCTAGGGTTTACAGAGAATGGTCAGAAAAAGAGAAAATATCCAGTGAGCGGCAGTTCTGTGGGCGTAAATGCCATGTTGATGCCAGAGGTCAGAGGCGAGTGGCCAGACTGGTTTGAGCTGATAGAAAGGCAACAGTAACTCAAATAACCACTCGTAACAACCAAGTTATCTAGAAGACCATCTCTGAACGCACTGCACGTTGAACCTTGAGGTGGATGGGCTACAGCAGCAGAAGACCACACCGGGTGCCACTCCTGTCAGCTAAGAGCAGGAAACTGAGGCTACAATTCGCACAGGCTCACCAAAATTGGACAATAGAAGAATGGAAAAATGTTGCCTGGTCTGATGAGTCTGGATTTCTGCTGCAACATTCGCATGGTAGGGTCAGAATTTGGCCTCAACAACATGAAAGCATGGATCCATCCTGCCTTGTATCAACGGTTCAGGCTGGTGGTGGTGGTGGTGTAATGGTGTGGGGGATATTTTCTTGGCACACTTTGGGCCCCTTAGCACCAATTGAGCATCGTGTCAACGCCACAGCCTACCTGAGTATTGTTGCTGACCATGTCCATCCCTTTATGACCACAGTGTACCCATCTTCTGATGGTTACTTCTAGCAGGATAACGCGCCATGTCATAAAGCACAAATCATCTCAGACTGGTTTCTTGAACATGACAATGAGTTCACTGTACTCAAATGGCCTCCACAGTCACCAGATCACAATCCAATAGAGCACCTTTGGGATGTGGTGGAACGGGAGATTCGTATCATGGATGTGCAGCCGACAAATCTACAGCATCTGTGTGATGCTATCATGTCAATATGGAACAAACTCTCTGAAGAATGTTT
Source organism: Crenichthys baileyi (assembly GCA_036173005.1). Lineage (NCBI taxonomy): Eukaryota > Metazoa > Chordata > Actinopteri > Cyprinodontiformes > Goodeidae > Crenichthys > Crenichthys baileyi. Next base: position 773 of record JAHHUM010001342.1, on the reverse strand, counting down.
CCAGTACCTTGTTGAATCTATGCCACGAAGGATTAAGGCAGTAGTGTAGGTGTTCATTTGTGAGCCTAGAACGGTGCTTGTTTTCAATAAAGTTCATAGTGGAAAAAATGGAAAAAGTTGGCTCACAGCTGTAAGTTGATCTAAACATAGTCAAGGTGTGCAGTGCTACTTTGGTTAGATCAGTGTACACACTCAGGCACAATCTGTAGCCATGAGATAGCAGGGTCAGTTGCCCTTAAAATCCTCTCTTAATTCTGCATTTCCTTGCAGATCAATGAGCTCAAGCTGCAGAGTTCCTGCACGTGCTCACTTGAATGTGTAACCACCTTTGAAAATCCTTTTGAGGAAAGGATTCTGGATTAGCAGAAGGAGCTGCTGCCCAAGGCAGAAACAGTTCAAACGTTGAAGTTTCCAATCAGCTTGTTTATAAAGTCAACATAGGGTGAAATTTCTCTCTCACCTTGAAACTGTTGCTGCAGTATTGGAAAGTGTTCATACTCTCCTTCAAGATCTTCTTTGAAAATGTCCAGCTTCCTCTGAAATCAGCAACTGAATTGTTCTTGCCCTGCAGCTTTAAATTGAGCTCATTAAGATGTGGTGTAATGTCAACCATAAAAGCAACCATATCCATCTTGTGCTCTTCTTGAAGAAAAAGTGAAAGCCGTAATTTCTTTTTCAATAGACAAAGAAACGTCTTAGTACATTGCCCTTACTCAGCCACCTCACATTGTTGTGCAGTAGCAGGTCATTGGCATTTGTCCAACCCCAAAACT
>JAHHUM010001341.1:0-104124 GCA_036173005.1 Crenichthys baileyi | reverse complement strand
TCTTTTTCTTTTAGACTTTCTATTTTGAACTGTTTAAAAAACGGCCTATGTTCAGCAAATGGGTCCTGCAAAAAAGCAAAAACTTAAATTCTGTGGGTTTTACACGTTCTTTTTATTAGGATTTCATGGACGGGCCACTTAAGTTCTAACCTTTAAAGAAAAAGGCTGCTGTTTTTTAGATGTTTTTAATGCCGGAAAACATACAACCAAAATAACCCCCTTAAACAACCCCCTCTTTTTTAAATTTGGGTGCTGACCATACATTTCTGAATCCATTTTTGTTTTGTTTTTTCATATCATCCACCCCCCTGTGTTTTCATTGGTTCATTTAAAGGCACCCCCATTACAACCCCTTAAAACACACCCCTGTATTAAAATTTGGGTTTTTAAGTATCCCCCCTCATGATGACACCCAAATCAGCATCAGGTTACGCCCCTGGGCTAAAAACCCTTGACCCATACCTCCCCCCCCACTGGCTGCCTAAATTTCCTTTTTGAAAAGCTTATTTTGGGGGGGCTTATTACCCTGAGCTTTCTCTGTAGTTATGTGCTAAGGCTTAGGCGCTGGAGGACAAAATCCCCCTTTTAACCCTTTTCGCTCTTCCTCACCTATTTTTAAATTTTGTTTTAAAATTTGCTGTTTTTCGTTTTCACTTGTTCTCTCTCTTTTCTTTTCCCCTAGAAGATCCCCTGGCCTAACTCTGTGCTACCTGTGCACCTTTCGGAGGGGGGCAGCCCAAACTTCTGCTGCCAACACTTAATGTCACCTTCTACCGATGATCCACAGGGCCTTATTTCGGAGTTTTCCTCCCCACTGTTGCTAAATGCGCTCAGTAGGGGGATTGCTGCAAAGTCAACGCCAGTGACTGTCCGTCTCTACACCATTCGGGGGAGTGAATACTGCAAGTCATGACTGATGCAATCTCTGGGTTTTCCCTTTAAAAAAAACTTTTTTATCCAATTTGAATAAAACTAATCTGATGCACTGTTCAATGATAATTTTGGAAAAGTATTACCTGCTTTTTGTGGTGGGGCCTTTAGACAACATGTTTTGTGAATTGCGCTATATAAAAAAACTGAATTGAATTTAATTGGATGACCCAGACCCCCCTTTTTGGGTTTACAAATTCACCCTTTAAAGTTGATAAAAGGGCTTTTTATCTCTTAAGCATTCTTGAAGATATAAAACTTGGATGACTTTAGATTTTTGCTTCTAATTAGACAAACAGAAATTTGGGCTTTTGGGCCAGCTTTAAAAAAGAAACTGCTTAGTCAGTCACTTCACCTGGATGGCATTAAATTGACCTCCGGTAATAAAGGGAGCCTTCCTCCCTCCCTGTTGGATGGAGTAAGGGGGAGTCAGGTTTAGCCTAAACCGGCTCAGTTATGGTTGAGGTGCAAACACACCCTCCATTTCTGCTACCTGTATGACCCCTTCTCTTTTCCAGTGGTTGTAATCAGTCTGACAGAGAGAGGTATCCCAATCCTTGTGGTTTTTAGTATAACAATGACCATCAGTGGGACTCTTTGTAGGGTGCCGTGAGACGACATTGCTGTAAATAAGCGCCGTTTAACTAAATAATCTGAACTCAAACTTTCTGTGTAGATATGCTCCTATAGGCTTAGGCTGCTGGAGGACATAATGAGCACTTTCACCCTCTTCGCTAAATTCTCACACTACTCTCCAATTTTGCATCGTTTGCTGTTATTTCAGCTTTTAACTTTGTTCTGTCTCTTTTCTCTTCCTAGAAGCTACACCCGGCCTGACTCTGTGTCTACCTGTGACACCTTTCTGGAGAGGGACATCGTCCAAGCTTCTGCTGGCAACAACTTAATTCTCACCCTCTACCAATGATCCACATGGCCCTGTCTTTTAGTGTTTAACCCTTTCTCTCCTCTAGACATGGCGATTGACTGAGCTTTTACTGTAACTAAGTATATGTGCTCTCTTTCAGACTAACCTTGAAAACTGGCTCAGAGTTTATATGTTCTTTCATTCTAGGTGAAACGACTAAAGGAGCTACATCCATTAACATTTACTTTTCCTTCCATAGAAAGTACTCCTGGATCAGTGCTTCTTTGTTCTCTTTGTGTCTCTGCTCTGTTCTCTCTAACCCCCAGTCGGTCGTGGCAGATGGCCGCTCACACTGAGCCTGGTTCTGCTGAAGGTTTCTTCCTGTTAAAAGGGAGTTTTCTTCTCCACTGTCGCTACATACATGCTCAGTATGAGGGATTGCTGCAAAGTCAACGCCAGTGACTGTCCACTGTCTCTACATGCTCATCCGGGAGGAGGGAATGCTGCAAGTCACTGACTGGATGCAATCTGCTTGGTTTCCTTAGACAAAAACACTTTTTATCCAATTTGAATAAATAATTAACTCTGACTGCACTGTTCAATGGTTAGGATTAATTGGAATGTATGTACCTGACTTTTGTGAAGTGCCTTGAGACGACATGTGTTGTGAATTGGCGCTATATAAATAAAACTAAAATAAACTGAATGAACTAGTTTTTCAAGGTCCTGCTGAGACATTGGTCCTTTCCTGGAGATGTTCTTCAGGTGATAGAAGGCCGACCTTGTTACTGTCTTTATGTGCCTCTGAAGGTTCAGGTCTGAGTCCATCAGTACACCCAGATTTCAAGCCTGATTGGTGATTTCTAGCTATATTAACTGAAGCTGTATGCTAACTTAAACACTCTTCCTTTGGTCAGATTTTGGCAGATCCATACATTGATTTCTTCTATGCATTTACCAAGCGCTTGAATGGGTTCAAAGTCACCTGGTGACATCGTAATGTATAGCTGTGTGTCATCTGCATAGTTATGATAACTTATGTTGTTGTTAATTATAATCTGAGTTAGGGGGAGCATGTAGATATTGTTAAGAATTAAAATCATTTAGTTTCATATATGTGTTTAGTTTGCATGTGGGAACATAAGACTGAGATTTAACATGTTTGAGCCTTGAGGAGAGAAGTCACAGGGTCACAGCAGGAGTCAGGCTGGAACAAGGGTGAAACTGAAGTTAGGAGGTTCTCAGCAGCTGCAAGCAGTAAATGCTGGCTGTATGGGCAGTAAAGCAATACATTTTGACTTTTGGGCATGGTATAGATAATAAACTACTCACAAGGGGGGCTTGGCTGATTTACAGCGCCGACACAGACTGCATAATGGGGAGGGTCAGTCAGTAAGCTTTGAAGTAGAGGGTATAAGAGGTTCTGGTATCTGTGATGAGGCAGACCACTCGGTGACCAGCCATAGCTTTGCTGCTGACCGAGTCTTCTCCCAAAGGCCTTTGGTAAATGTTTCTTTCTTTCTCTGTATCATTCTTTTTGTATGGAATATGCATTGGGAATTATTGGACTTATCATTTACCAAATTAAACTTGTGTTAATCTTAATTTACTGCTCTTCATCTGTTCTTTCTCACGACATCGGAACTGGGGTGTTGAGGCGTATTATGATGTATGGTGGAAATATTCTACCTCAACAATATTGAGTAGGAGGGGCCCTAAGATGGACCCTTGGGAAACGCCACATGTGATTTTTGTGGTCTTTGATGTAAAGTTTCCTACTGACACAAAAAAGTAAAAAAGAATTGAGTGCTGTTTCAGAAAGGCCAAACCAATTTTCAAGGAACTCTAATAAAATGGAGTGATCAACAGTGTCGAATGCTGCACTAAGGTCCAATAATACCAGCACTGTGGTTCTTCCATTGAATTTATACGGATGTCACTAAACACCTCGACAGGGGCAGTTTCTGTACCATGGTGAGAACAGGAGCCTGACTAGAAGACATCGAAGCGGCTGGTCATTGTTAGGAAGTTGTTTATCTGGTGAAATACAGCTTTTTCAATAACCTTACTGATGAAGGGGTGTTTGAGATAGATCTGTAGTTCTGCAGTAGCAGCTTGTCCAAGTTGCTCTTTTTCAATAGCGGTTTGATAATTGCTGTTTTTAGGGCCTGGGGGAAAACACCTTACAAAAGGGGATGCGTTTGTTATTTGACTTAAATCAGATGTTATGACAGGCAAAGCTTTCTTAAGTACTGGGCTTGATTATGGATGTGCTGACTGTCTCTCTGATCTTTTGGGATTTTTCAGTAAAGAAGTTAGCACATTTGTTGCAGGCCCTGGTAGAGTGGAGTTCAGATTCTACAGTTACAGGAGGGTTTGTTAACCTGTCGACTGTGGCAAATAAGGCACAAGCATTATTAATGTTTTTGTTGATGATCTCAGAGATCTCAGAGAAGAAAGATTCTCTCGCATTTTTCAGTTGTGGTGTCTCTCTTTATAGATGCTATAATGAACCTAGAATTCAGTCTTTAACAGCTGCATTCAGCTTTTCAACACTCCCTTTTTCACTTCTGACTGGTGGAGCACTTCTCCATAGATACGTTTTCTTCCCAGAAATGACTTGCACTTTATTTGGAGCAATTGAATCAATGTTGTCCAAGATTTTAAAATAAAAGTTGTCTACCAGCTCATCTGCAGTGTTACAGGGCAAAGTGGAGATAGAAGAGTAAATATGGTTAAAGGTTTCAGGAGCACCATCCTTAAAGATGTATTTTCTTATGTCTGTTTGGCTAATTGAGCCATTGGACATGATGCTTTTAAAAATAAGAGAAATGTGATCAGATAGGGCAACATCGGTTACAGACACCTTGGAAATGTTTAGACCTTTAGTGATGATCAAGTCCAAAATATGTCCCTGTTTGTGTGTTTGTTGTTTAACATGTTGAATCAAAACAAAATTTCTGTCAGATAGTTTTATTGCACTTCCGTCTTCAGGATTGTCAATATGAATGTTGAAGTCTCCCAAAATAATTAAACAATCATAAGCAACACAGTTAAAAGCTCATAAAAATCACTGAAAGTTTGTTTTGGACTTAGGAGGCCTGTAAATATTCAAGAACATGGTTCGGACCAGCCTCTTTACCTTGAGAGCCATATATTCAAGACTTGAATTTGGCCAGAAATACCTTTTTATACTTTAGTGAATCTTTAAACAAAGTGGCCACTCCTCCACCTTTTCATTGCCTTCTGCTCTCACAAAGAAAATTGTACTTCGGAGGTGTCGACTCTATCAGAATGGGTGCTTCATTAAATTCATGTAACCATTCCCTCCTTGAACCGCCACCCCTCCTTGAACTGCCACCTTAACGTGGTGGAGGGGTTCGAGTGCTCAAATGATCCTAGAGGCTATGTTGTCTGGGGCTTAAATGCCCCTGGTAGGGTCTCCCACGCAAACAGGCTCTTGGTGACGGGTCAGACAAAGAGCGGTTCAAGACACCTTCATGAGGACCACACAATCGAGACATGTGACGTCGCCCGGTACGGCGGAGCCGGGATCCCACTCTGGAGACAGGCCTGGGATCAGGATTCGTCGGAGAGCGCCTGGTGGCCAGGTTGCTCCTCGCAGGACCCGCCCGAATGAGAGACACGAGGCCATCCCCCAGTGGGCCCACCACCTGCAGGGGAACCATGAGGAACAGGTTCAAAGAGGATTGGGCAGCGGACGAAGGTGGAGACCTCGGTGGCCCAATCTCCGGATGCTTAGGCTGGCCCTAGGGACGTGGAATGTCACCTCGCTGGGGGAGAAGGAACCTGAGCTTGTGCAGGAGGTTGGAAGATATTGACTAGGAATAGTAAGGCTCACCTCGACGCACAGTGTGGGCTCTGGAACCCATCTCCTGGAGAGGGGCTGGACTCTCTTCTACTCTGGAGTGGCCCGCGGGGAGAGGCGGCGAGCTGGGGTGGGCTTGCTTGTTGCCCCCCAGCTCAGCCGTTTCGTGTTGGGGATTACCCCAGTGGATGACAGGGTCGCATCCCTGCGGATTCGGGTTGGGGACAGGTCTCCGACTGTCGTTTCGGCCTACAGGCCGAGCAGTAGGGCGGAGTACCCGGCCTTCTTGGCATCCTTGTCGGGGATGCTGCATAGTGCCCCTCCCGGGGACTCCATTATTCTGCTGGGGGACATCAACGCCCACGTGGGAAATGACACCTGGAGAGGCGTGATTGGGAGGAATGGCCTCCCCGATCTGAATCCCGGTGGTGTTTCGTTATTGAACTTCTGTGCTAGTCACGGATTGAAGCATAAGGGTGTTCATCAGTGCACTTGCCACCAGGACACCCTAGACAGGAGGTCGATGATCAACTTTGTTGTCGTGTCTTCAGACCTCAGGCAAAGAGAGGGGCTGAGCTGTCCACTGATCACCACTTGGTGGTGAGTTGGATCCACTGGAAGAGGAGAAAGCCGGACAGACTCGGCAGGCCCAAGCGCATAGTGAGGGTCTGCTGGGAATGTCTGGCAGAGCCCTCGGCCAGGAATGTATTTAACTCCCACCTCCAGAGGAGCTTTGACCAGATTCTGGGGGAGGGTGGAGACACAGAGTCCGAGTGGACCGTGTTCTCCACATCTATTGTTGATGCTGCTGGCCGTAGGGATGCTGTCAAGCTGAAGAAGGAGTCCTATCAGCTGTGGTTGGCTTGCGACCTGGTCCTGGATAAAGTGGAAGACGACGAGTACGAGTACAAGACTGTATCACAGAGAAGTGATTTCAGGGTACTGATTTCAAGGAGATTAGGAGGTGATGGGGCTCTGCAGCTTTTGGAAGATGTTGGTTTAGTAGCAGGGCATTGGCCATAGGAGGTGTTGAATGGAGAAGATGTCAGAGTTATTTCGGCCCCAATCTTAAAAACTTTTTTCATGTTGTCAGTGAAATCCAGTAAAACAAATACCGGGCTCAGTGGAGAGAGGGTAGAGTGGTCTGGCTCGGGGTTTAGGGTGAGGCGGGTTTAACGGGGGTTCCACTTCTCCTGTGGAATTTGGTGGGGAGACCTTTTGTTATGAACTCTCTCACTCAGCCAACTGCCAAGTTAGCTCTATCTCTGCTGGAGCTGTTGGTAGCAACCTTATCATTGTTATTGATAGTCCATGTTCTCTGCTGAAGATCTAGGCTGCTGGTGGATTATTTATTGAATAGAAAAGGTTAGATGTGGCTTGTTCAAGCAGAAACCATCTTGCTTTAAAAGGTGACTTTGTTCCCAAATAACATTAAATGCTGCCGGTGGGTTTATTTTTGGCGTTCTGTTTGCTGGCTGAGTCGTTGAGCTGGCTGTCACTGCTTGGGATCACAGGCAGAGTTGAATTATTGCTGTTAAATAACTCTGCCTCTGTTGCTTATTTTGCCTAATCGACCACTACAGGGCTTCGGCCAGAAAGCACACAGGCCATCAGAAGGTTTAACTTGTTTACTGTAGAACTGTATGATTACAGCGATGCATTCTGATAACAGAACAGAGTAGTTTGTAAAAAGATAGAAATAAATAACGAAAATAAAGAACTGATTTGACAGCATATATTGTGGTAAACTGAATCCAAAAAATAAACACTTCCCAAATAAACAAACATATACTACTGTATCAATCATCTAATATTCATGAATGCTGTTTTACCCTGAACAATATAGCATGCAAAGTTACATCTGGGTGACTATGGAATCAAATGTGTCCCAATATTCAAATGAAAATAGATTAATAGAAATGCTTTTTCATTTTCAAAATGAAGCTGCATTTTTTTACTCATAAATAAAATAAATCATTCAAACTGCATTTTTATTTTCTTCTCCAAGACTGCTCAGTTTGTAAATTAATTGAAATTATAAATAAAATAAGGTTCAACATTTCATTTTCAAAAGATGTCTCAGCAAAAAGTGACCAAAACCCATGTCAAATTTGACAATTAAAATGTATTAACAGAAATGCTTTTTCATTATAAAGTCATAGCAGCATTTTTTGACTCATAAAAGAAATTGCTAATAGATAATCTAAACTGCATTTTCATTTTCTTCTTCAAGACTGCTCATTGTGTGGCACAACTAAAGAAATAAGAAGAGGAAAATGCATTTTTGTTTTCATGCCCTCGTCCGCAAAAAATGTTCCATAAATCAATTTGACTTCGCAATTCCAAGCGGCGCAGGAGAGTGACGTCAGTGGCAACTCTTCTTCTCCTGCCCCAGACCGCACCATTATACATCCTGTACGTTAGGTGGCGTAGACTGCACGCAACATAACGCTCCCTCATACCATCGCACAAGCCTTGTGTTTGAGGCTGATTTTGTGAGAAGCATGTGTCTGCAGACTCGAAGACCGCAGTTTCAGACCTGCAGTTCTAGATCTCTTCTCTTCCGCGACAGTGCCATCCTTGTCCAGCGTTGGCTCGGACAAGGAGGTGGTCTCCTTGTCCGAGCCAACATGGATGGTGAATGGACACACTTTCTCACATGGGTTTCTTTATTTTTATTACTATTTACATTATAGATTCTCACCAAAGGAAACAAAACTGTGTTTGAACACCTATGGAATTCTATAGTAAACAAAAAGTGTGAAGTATATTTTAGATTCTTCAAAATAGCCACCCTTTGATTTGTTTAATAATGATAATAATAATTTAGACTTTTTGTCAAGGTGCGGTTTTGGTGTGGACCAAAGTGCAGACAAGGGCTTGGATGCAGCATTTCAAAGCAGTCTTCAGCTTTATTCAAAAATGTCAAAAACGTAACAAAAACACACTGCAGGTACTGACCAGAGTCTGAATCCAAAAAAACTTACGAATTTGTGACACTGCAGGAACATGGCATGACGAGGGTAGCGAGCGTGAGCGAACAGGCAGAACAGGGTGTGAACAAACAGAGGAACCAGCAAAGAACAATGAAACCAAACCAACTAATATACAGGGAGATGTGAGAGGAGAACAAAGGGCAGATAATCAAAGCGACACAGAACAGGTGTGGAAAGGAGACAGGGAGGCTGAAGGGACAAGTGGAACTGATTAACCAATACAGAGAAACAAAGACCTAAGCAGAACAATAGACTAAACCAAAACATAAGAAATCTAGAATAACCAAGAGGTAAAGGAAACAGAGGAACTGGAAGGAACAGAAGAATAACAAGAACCTAAGGCCTAAGCAAAACGAAACCATAAAGAAACCCTGACTACAAGTAAACAAACAAACACTGAAAGAACAAAACTGAGAATGAAGCAGAGGACTAGAATAAAAGTAAACAATAACTCAAGCTGACCTAACATGAAGGAGAACTGGAACAATAGAAACTAAACATAAAGAACTAAGCTAGACAGAACAGAATAAAAAACACAGAAAGGGAATAACGACGAGGAGAAACAGAAAACAATAAACACGACTACAAAACCTCAAACAAGAAACATCTAGCAAAACAAAACCCAAAACCACAAACAAAAAGTGTCACATCCTGACACTTTTTGGATCTCACAATGTAGAAATCGACATCTGCATTTTAACTCATCACTTTAGGGAGCAGTGGGCTGCCACTGGGGTCTTGCTCAGGGACCCAACGACTGAGACAGATTGAACAGGGGTTCGAACGGGCAACCCACTGATTACATGATGAACTATTACAACCTTAGCCAGAGTTGCCTTTACTGATTTGCTCTCTTGGTATTCTCTCCATGAGCTTCATGAGGTGCTCACCTGAAATGGTTTTCCAAAGAGCCTTGAAAGAACTTCCCAGAGGTTCATTGAGAGACGGCAAAAGGTTATTATTTCAGTCAATTTTTATGTTACTATGTATGTTTTAAACTATTTAAATTGATATCACTCTGTTAACTATTTTTTGAGACTGTGTTTTAGTAAAATATTAACTTGGATTAACTAGGTTCTCTCTTTTTCAGTTGCATATAACTATCCAGCACAGAAAAACCATATTGGACAGATGCAGGACCAGCAGCACAACCTTTCACTGTCCCTTTTGCAGCTCAACTTTATTTAATCCCACACAGTTGTGTCTAAACCGCATGTGGGCATAAACAAGAAAGCAGACCAGAAATTGTTAAAGTTCAGTTTTAAGCTAGTGTATTCAAAGTTTTGAGGCACCCAGCAAACTTCATGTGCATTTTGCATTTTTCTTTTAAGAAGGAAGCCCGATGGCAGCAGGAAGGAACAATCTTCAAAATCTCTCTGTCCTGCATTGTACAGAAAGGAACCGTCCACCACTATGTTCTGATCCATCAAGGTGCCATATAGCAGATGACCTGAGATTGCTCAATCTCTCCATCACCTCCCTCTGAATCCATCAGGGACACACGTCTGAAGTAATGTTTGAATTTCATGAAGTCATGATGTTATTATAATACAAAGTTCATCAGGACTTGTATTAGCTGTGGATGTGACTACATTTAATAAATGTGTATACATGTATTATAATAGATGTGTATGCATGTATTATTAAAATTGTTTGCTGAATTTCTCACATTTCTCAGGACTTGACTTTCCTGCTATCAGCTGAAGCACGTGAATGTTTTTATGAATACATTATTACACAATACATATTTCTGTGTAAGCATAAAGCATTTATTACTAGTAGTTTAATGTAATAAACTTTCAAATTGGAATCGGGGTGCAGACCTCAGGCTAAATTGAAATCAGAAGTAGCCTATTGATACCCAAACAGAAATTCGTTATATTAATTTGTGTGGGGGAAAAAGTGGCAAATTTTTATTTCAGTTCGGAAAACAAGTGGTCTAGAACTGCGGGTCTGAACGTGCAGGCAGTTTTACAGTCATCCAGCAGACGACACTTTCCGTCTGCAGATACATACTATTAGATTTTGTTGCCGTTCCAAGGCAGCTCTGGCACTGATTTGGACATGGGGATTTCCCACTGTCTCTGAACACAATCTTCGTGCTCTCATTTCGTCTCAGGAGCAATGCACACTGCTCCCTAGCATACAAGATGCGTAGTGGTGCGTCTGGGGCAGGAGAAGAAGAGTTGCCATGGATGTCACTCTCCTGCACCGCTTGGAATTGCAAAGTCGCGGGCATGAAAACGAAAAAGCTTTTTCCCCTTAGTTATTTCTTTAGTTGTGTCACACAATGAGCAGTCTTGAAGAAGAAAATGAAAACGCAGATCTATTAGCAATTTCATTTATGAGTCAAAAAATGCTGCTATGACTTTAAAATGAAAAAGCATTTCCGTTAACACATTTTAATTTTCAAATTTGACATTTCAAAATGAGTTTTGGTCACTTTTTGCTGAGACATCTTTTGAAAATGAAATGTTAAACTTTATTTTATTTATCATTTTAATTAATTTACAAGTTGAGCAGTCTTGGAGGAAAAAATGAAATTTCAGTTTGAATGATTTATTTTTAATTTTATTTATGAGTAAAAAATACAGCTTCATTTTGAAAATGTAAAAGGGTTTTATTAACACATTTTATTTTGAATATTGGGACACATTTGCTTCCATAGATGACAGCTAGAGGCTAACATCAATACACACACAGATAAACTGTTAGCTTAAAAGATGCTAAATCACGATTGTGCTAACAAGCAAAATTGAATTTTAAAGGCTGCAAAAATACACCAGCAACTAAACAGCACAACCAGAAGTAGTAAGCAACTTTTAGGCATTCATTTCACATCACTTTGAACTCGACTTCAGTGACTGCTGCACCACTCTAAGCACTTCAGGTGTTGAAGGTGAAGACCGCCTTTAAAATAAAACACCCACTTTCACATTAAAAGCATGATAAACATCTAGTTGCTTGAAAAATCATTAAAAATTTCTGTACCCCATATTAACCTCAACATTCATGGGTTTTCATTTCCAAAACAGCCAATTTCTGTAAAAGTCCTCTGTGGTGAAAGAAGGCATCTTGTGCTGATTAACTGGTGTTGACTAGTCTTTTCTGGTTCGTTTCTAAATCATTATTAAAAAAATAATAATAATAATCCTTGGGAGTCACTGGTACGAAGTAGTTTTAGTCCAACTTTTCCGTAATTTTGGCTTAACAATAAAAAATTAAGAGTAAAAGAATGCAAGCAATCAGGGAGCAGAGAAGAAAAGCTTCTGAGCTGGCGGAGAGGCGGAGGTCTCTGTAGGGGTCAGCTGACAGTAGCTAATGGCTGGAACAATGAGGCACCAGTGTTTACTTCAGTTTTAGAATCTCTTAACAACAGCTGGCTCCAAAAGGATTAGTAACTGACCCTTCAATATGCACTGAGATGCAACCCTTCTGCTATTTAACTTGATAAGACTAGAATGTTTCTCAAAATGTGTGGCTTATGATAGTAATGGTTAAGAGTGAAATATCAAAGATATGTCTCCAACAGTAAGATAATATAAACTGGTAAGATTCAGTCATAGAGCTGCCCAAATTAGTTAAATATACAGTAAAAAAAAATATGTTTCTGCTTCTGGGTGTTAAAACTCTGGTGAAGTGTGGCGGTGGTGGTATAATGGTAAGGGAGCATTTGACTTGGGTTGCAATGATTCCCTGTGTGAAATGTTTACAAAAGAAATACTTGAGGCAAAAAGTGTTTGCGTGTTTCACAGGGGACAGTTATTGTGGCCACACAACATCCTGTTACATGCAAGCACAACATTGTGTGTCTGATTATCCTCTCTTACACAGGCACCTCGTAAGAAAAACTAAAACCTTTAACGTGATGCTGCAAACATCCTGACAGCTCATCTCTGCACAAAGGAATTTATGACCAATAATAGTTTCTAATACACAAGAAAACTAGCTTTAATGATGAGACACAGTGACATGGCTAATACCGTACAACCACTTAGCCCAGCTACTGATTCACCTCAAACCAAAATCTAACTTCTATTCCTGTGCCTTACCACACCAAAACAAACCATCCATTCTCTGGTTGTCAAGAAAAAAAAGTATGTTTGGTTTTTGCAATGCAGACATTTGTTTGTCAGAGATTTCTGTCCCTGTGTTTCATATCTCCCTCAATTGTCCAATCAATCGATCTTCATTTCTGAAGCACTTTTTATACAAACAAAACAGCAACCAAATAAAATACAAGGTTTAAAACAAACAAGCCCTGTTCACCACCGAATTACCTTCATACTTAAAAAATAGCTCACAAAACACACAGACTTCAGATGAGCACCTACAGACTTAAAGATAGCAACTTCACTGTCTTAACTATAACTGTTGTCTTGGGGACTCACTAGAGGGAAAAGCAAAGAATAAAAGATTATAGAGAAATGCAAAATAAAAGTGAAAAAAAAAATACTTTAAGACATGTAAATGTTTGAAACTGATAAAAACAAACAAGACAAGAGGACATGATAATAAACAGTGGTATCAGACAGCATCTCAGAGACAGAAAATAGCTTCAGTTAAAAGAGGATAATCTGTAAAACCTTAAGAACTAATGATAAAACAACTAACTAATTAACCAACTAACTAACTAACTTAAGACTCAATTAAAAGCTTTTCTGAAGGCTATGAAACATAGGTAACACAAGGTAGGCTAACAACTTAAAAATTCTAATGTAATGTTTTACATGCAGTCACCATGTATGCTTTGCTCACCAGAGCTTTCAAATTTTCTGGGATTCTCTGTACTGACAGCATTCTGATTTGAGGACTGTGCACACGTTAGGAGTACTTCACTCCAGGTCCAACTTCACCCCAACTACCCCTTTTCATTTTCACGGAGGTGAAATAGATTTAACCAGGAAACCTTGACAGACTGGTCTGATCTGTAACTCTTCATGCATGGTCCAGTGCTTTAACAAAGTAAGACTTCCCTTCCATTTTCCCCTGCGACCCATTCAGTCCAACTAATTAAAGGGCTGAGTTTGCAGCACAAGGTTAACTAAAACACTATAATTCTGGTCAGACTTCAATTTTTCCCTTTCACATCACATTTGCCACACACAAAGCAGCAGTTAACCACCAGTGTGTGCACACCCACTACCTATACACATTCTCTGTGGTCAAGCCACTGTACACTTCAAACTGATCTGGCTGAAGCGGCAGTCAGTGGTAGCTGCACAGAGTTCATTTTTGCTTCCTAACAGTGGAAGACAACGCTCAAATACAAAACATGTGTGACACTCGTGTAAAAGAAAACTGTTACAGCGGATGAAAATACTTTAAGTGCAAGGTAAAGCATTTAGAGACTGGACAGTTCCTATCTTTCTATTTTTACTGTGGAATCACAGAGAAGGGGCAAAGTAAGGCTCAATTCATTATCCTCAGTTTATTGTCTGCCTGTTCGACTGGCTGCAAGGTGTTTCTGGCGCATATTTCGGAGTCTGTACCAGTCGGGGAGAATCTGTCAAGTCCTTCTGCTAATAACTGTGTTAAGCCCAGATGTTTATTAGGTGTGTGCACCAATAATACATGTGAAACAATAACACTCCCAGTCAGAAGGTGATGCCAAAGACACAAAGGACAAAGAAGATCATGAGCAGAAGAAGAAAGACGACTAAGCTACATAATTTAGGAAATAATGTGAAAGAAAATTTGGACAATTTATCACTCACCGAGAAATTGACACAAAAATTCAGTCAAATTCCTTGTGAGAAATCACTCTTCTTTCAAACTAACTGTTGACCAATCTGTGCAATATTGTAATTGATAAGGATGTCATGATAGCTACAGCTTCTTAAACCAAACAACTCTATTTTGTGTCATTCATCATGGTGTCTGCACATGTACTCAAATGTGCATGTAAAGGCCTTATGGGGCAACTCCGACGATGACACAGCCAAAAGGTCGGGCTTTGCATAAGGCAACTATGGAATTAAAATGTTTGAGGACTTATATAGTCAATTACCCATTTTGTGTAACATATACCAACCTGAGTAGGATAGCATTTCACTTTGTCATGTAAGAAAGTATGAAAGAAAACAGGTACAAACAACAAAGTATTATTGGGCTCCCATGGAGCCAGATAATAACAGATAATCAGCACACCCAGGTCCTCGCCTCCAGCCTTAAACTGGACCTCACCCCAACATTCATCCCTGCAGGTAGTAGGTACCTGTGGTCTTGCTGAATTGGGGGTCTTTTAATGGCTGTTAAGCTGACTGAATATTCCCATATCGCCCCTCCACCCACATTACCACAGATCCCAGGATCATGGGGGTTCTCAAACCACTCTACCACTAAAGGGAACAAAACCCTGTCTCATGTTGACATAACTAGATGTCTTATTCACAAGA
The DNA here is from genome assembly GCA_036173005.1 of Crenichthys baileyi. Lineage (NCBI taxonomy): Eukaryota > Metazoa > Chordata > Actinopteri > Cyprinodontiformes > Goodeidae > Crenichthys > Crenichthys baileyi. The sequence continues at coordinate 89,106 of JAHHUM010001341.1, read as the reverse complement.
TGAAGCCCAAGCTGGAGAAATACAGGCTAGAGATTTGACAGCAATACTACGGACCATCAGTATGAGGACCATTAGTATGAGGAAAGCGCTAAGGCTTATTGGTGAAGCTGAAGGCCAGTCTGGTTCATTCTTCCAACGTTTTTGTGACTCGGCATGGATCAACTCCTCACATTTCTTCATCTAGGAGTTTCTTTTACTCTGCTGACACTTGGTTCGTAACTGTTATTGGGTCAAAACAGCTGTTGCCATCCTGATGATCTTGCTCACATGCGGTGTCTGCAACAAAATTGCCCTGCTACTGCTCTGTTGAGACTGGCTCCTTCAAGGTTCAGTCTGGTAAACACTAGATTCCCGAGAAACAAAACTTTCACGCCTTTTCACCATTTATGCCATTACCTTTGCATGATAGAAACCTGGGTGTCACCCAGTGAGTCAAGTGCCTTCACTGAACTGTTGCTGTGTGGCTGTCAGTATTTTAACTATCCACTGTCCTTGGGTTGTGCTGGAGGTTTATTGACCATCTCAAAACAAACTTTGACTGTAAATAGCTGACCCTTTGGACTTTTTGTCCAGATTTGAACTGAGCCTTTTTGTGTTTGTTTTAAGTCCTGTGCTACTCTGTGCAGTGGTCTACCGTCCTCCAAAATGGAACAAAGAATTTTTTTAGTGACTTCTCTGATCTCTTGTCTGAATTCCTCCCAAGGTATGGTCCCATTTTAATTGATGGGGATTTTATTATTCATATTCACCAGGTGTGCTTGCAGGATTTTATTGGAGGGTATGCACACAACCATCACTGCACACACCATGACCCACACAACCCCGACACACATCATGCGCGTGGTGCACAAAACCAAACATTACACTAAATAATATAAAAAGGAAAAAAAGGCAGAGCCAAGCTTTTAAAAAGGTTCTATTCAAAGTCGACTGTCCTCCTGCCTGTCACATTAAACTACCTTAGCACCTACTCACTGCCGAAGTTGATTTTTAGGTGAATCTTCATCAGGGCCAGAGAAGTGAGCCTGGTGTCCGACAACATGTTGCGTGGATACGTTTTAAGGCACCTCAGCATGCTGAAGGTCCGCTCTGCTGTGGCAGTGGACACTGGCATAGACAGGAGAACTTTTACTATTGCATTGTTGTTAAGATCTGTGCAACGGAGGAACCCCAGAATGCAGACGAGGAGGCAGCGTGACGGTAAATGAAAATTTTATCAACAAAAACTAACTCTCATAAGAGGCAGGAACAAAACAGAAGCAGGCTGGCTTGACAGGCATGGCATGGTCCACAAAACAAGACATTAATGGAGACACAATGATTCCGCCATGACTAACAGAACAGGTGTGTATATATGGAGTGAAAACCAGGTGGAGCAAGACAGATTGACAAGGTGCAGGTGAACTGGATGAAGATGATTAACAGAACAGAACGTGGCTGGAGCAAGAACAGAAACTCTTGAATATAAACAAAAACTAAAGCATGACCAGAACCAAAAACCAAACTGGACAAAACATGAACAAGACTAAAACATAACCAGAAAAATAATAAAAAAGCATGATTCAAAAACTGTGAGAAATATAAGAAAAACCCAGAAAAACAAACAGAAACATGATTCAAAACCTTAACTGTGAAAAACATAAAGAAAAAAACAGAAATCAAAAACCAAACAACCCCAAATCATAACAATTGTATTTGGAAAGAAAAGGTGCCACCATCCTGATAAGCAAAAGTCAACTAACCAAATAAATTCTAGTTTAGGACACAGGTTCACCCACCCTTACAGATGCACAGAGTTGTACGCACAGGACATTTTGACAAAAAAGACCATTTTATTTTTATTTAATATTATTTAATATTCGTAAGAAATCAATAAAAAGTCAAATACTTATAAAAATAGATTAATTTTAAATAAAGCTAAATCTCAAGGTATGCACAGTGCGTACAGGCTGGAATAAAAAAGCCAAATCTATGAAGGAGAAAACATTTTTAAGATAGGAAGTTTTTCACAGTGATGGTAGCGAATAACATGAAATAAAGTAACACTTCTTTTATGAATAAATCAACGTCTCATTCTAATCTACAAAGTTAGAGGAAAAAACATCTTGCATTTGCAAAGCTGCAAAACAGGCTAGTTGAAAAAGTAGACAGTGAGATTCAATTTATGTCGTAAATATCACTAGATACACGAGCTAAAGATGATACAAACGTTACAAACTTGAGCTTCAAGAATCAGGATCAGAATCAATAAAGTCACGAAGACTTTAATAAAAATGAATCAAGCATTCCACAATGTAAAACTCCTGTTATGCAGTTTTAATTTTATTATAAATCAGCAAGAGTGGCTGGAAGTTTATATTGCACTAAAACACACAAAATGATAAAAAGGGCAACTCTTCCTCCTATGACACCTCTTTCAAGCTTTCTGATGGAACAGAATCAGCAATTTATGATGGTGTTGCCACTCTGTCATCACATTAACATTCTTGGTGAAGACTTGTGTCAACAAGCGAACATTCTTCACTAAAGAAGAAGAGAAAGTTCTACAAACACAGATAGGCTCAAGAACAAAGAATTGTTATGAAAGTAAAAATACATGAGGCTGAGATCATTTTAACAGACTAGACAGTATATGCTTACTCACGCTTTTAATGTTATGGTACTATTACTAAAATGAGTAACCTCTGGATTTGTTCTACAACAAGTGCATTTTGTCTTTCCACTGTCTGTTTTCAGAGATATGGCATAACTATTTCATTTTATTTAACAGCTTCTAATAAAGCTTTTAATAGCTATCTAACACCTTAACATTCCAGTATTTGTAAAAATACATGTAGCCAATTAGTAACAAGTTATCAAAGAAGCACACTGCTCACTTTACAGCAACCCCCCTGAATTAGCATGTGGCAACAGTGAAAAGGAACCCCTTCTTTTTAACAGGACAGAACATCCAGCAGAACAAGGCTCTGAGCAGCCACCTGCTCTGAGTCTGGGTTGAGAGGATGGAAAGAAAATGTGAAAACAAAAATATACAATTAGAAAAAAACACATAGAAGTAGACAGAGTACATGGCAGCAATAGTAGAGATTTATAGTATAGTAGATACATTTTAATTAATTCTAACTATCAATAGTAGAGAGTTTTGGAAACCCAATTTGATATTAAAATTTTTTTTTCTAAACCAGAAATCTTGTTTTCTTCCAAACCTCTATGTGGTCAGCATCACTCAAAGACAGAGGTGCTTTTAGATTGCACAAGGTGGCAACTTGCTAGAGGATTTCTTACTTTTTTTTAAAGCATTTGTTCCTAATTTGGTTGAAATATTGCTTTAAAAATAATGTGGATGCTGTGCAACTGAAATGATTTCTGCTTACTTTTTTAGCTTTAGATAGTTATGCCTGACTTTAGCAATGAGACAATTTTTTCATACAACCATAAAAAGCGTATCATCATCTCAAAAGCTCAAATCCCTCAACAAGACCCCAAATCCTAGAAACGTGAATGAGCAGACATTGTGGATGCAGGGCAGGAGAAAAGCAAACAGAGAGGAGGAAGTTCAAAAATCTCCTCTATAGGTAATATATAAAAAAAAAAGTCGCCACCAAAAAAAAAGGTCACACACTAATATTTTGTTGGACCGCCTTTAGCTTTGATTACAACACACATTCACTGTGGCATTGTTTCAGTTAGTGTCTGCAATGTCACAAGATTTATTTCCACCCAGTGTTGCATTCATTTTTCACCAAGAACTTGCATTGATGATGGTAGAGTCTGACCGCTACACAAAGCCTTCTCCAGCACATCCCAAAGATTCTCAATGGGGTTAAGGTCTGGACTCTGTGGTGGCCAATCCAAGTGTGAGAATGATGTCTCATGCTCCCTGAACCACTCTTTCACAATTCCAGCCCAATGAATCCTGGCATTGTCATCTTGGAATATGCCCGTACCATCAGGGAAGTAAAAATCCATTGATGGAATAAACTGGTCATTCAGTGTATTCAGGTAGTCAGCTGACCTCATTCTTTTAACACATACTGTTGCTGAGCCCAGCCCTGAACAACTGCAGCAACCCCAGATCATAGCACTGCCCCCACAGGCTTGTACAGTAGGCACTATGCACTAGGCATGATGGGTGCATCACTTCACCTTACCCTGGTGCATCCGTCACACTGGAACAGGGTAAATCTGGACTCATCAGGCCATATGACCTTCTTCCATTGCTCCAGAGTCCAATCTTCATGCTCCCTAGCAAATTGAAACTTATTTCCGGTTAGCCTCACTGTTTAGTGGTTTTCTTAAGGCTACACAGCTGTTCAGTCCCAATCCCTTGAGTTCCCTTTGCATTGTGTGTGTGGAAATTCTCTTACATTCACTATTAAACATAGCTCGGAGTCCTACTGTTGTTTTTCTTTGATATGATTTCACCAAACGTTTAAGTGATTGCCGATCACAATCATTCAGGATTTTTTTCCAGCCACATTTCTTCCTCGAAGACGATGGGTCCCCACTATCCTTCCAGTTTTTAATAATGCGTTGGACAGTTCTTAACCCAATTTTGGTAGTTTCTGCAATCTCCTTAGATGTTTTATCTGCTTGATGCATGCCAATGATTTGACCCTTCTGAAATAGACTGACATCTTTTCCACGACCACGAGATGTGTCTTTTGACATGGTTGTTTAAGAAATGAGAAGCATATCATTGCACCAGTTGGGGTTAAACAACTTGTTGCCAGCTGAAACATAATCGCCCATGCAGTAATTATCCAATGAGAGGCTAGTACCTATTTGCTTAGTTAAATCCAGGTGGCGACTTTTTTTTGGGCCAGGCAGTGTATTAGGCAATGTGAAATCTCTTGCAAATAAATTGGATGAACTTCAAGGACCATAACAAGGGCCGAGTCAGACTATCGGGAATGCAATATTGTGTGTATACCTGAGAAGTTGCTGCAGGATAATATCCCCTCCTCCATCTCCCTGCTGGGCTTTCTGACCATACGAGCAGACAGAGATTCACAGAGGGGCAGCAAAAGCAAAGGAGGTGGATTACCAGTGCTCGTGAAAAACAGAGGGTCTAATCCAGGACATGCTACCGAGAAGTGTCATCTCTGCAGCCTGGATATTGAACTGTTTGTACTAAGTTTTTGTCCATACTTTTACCAGGGGAGTTCACCAGTGTTATTTTGGGAACCACTTACATTGCACCATTTTTCAACTCCATGTGGTGTGATTAGCTAAGTTTGTCAGCTGCTCTACCATAGAAAACAAAATGTTGCATTTGTGTTTGGCAAAGCATGCATATATTTCCAAAGGAAGACCTCCCCTTGACAAATTAAATCATAATCGTATTTTTCATAAAGGACTGAGATGATGGTGACAGGAAGCTTTGAGGCTACGGACTGGGCTGTACTCTGCCAGTCACATGGAGAGGACATCAATGCCATAACTAAATGTGTGGAAAACACCATCCCCACCAGATTCCTTATTTAATGAAAAACAACAGTCCAAAGTAAAGGGGTTGGATTTTTGATAAGGCTGTGTTCTGGGGTGAGAAATTGACAGACCCAAACGTTGAGTCAGGTATGACGGACTTTAAATTGCACATGAGAACCCAGACTCTGAGAGAGAAAGACAAGAGTTTTGCAGCTAATATCTTGAACCTTACATTCCCTCAGATGTTTCTTTGTGGTCTGGGATTCCAAGTTCAGTCCTTCAGAGCTACTGTCCTGGAACATTTTTAGATGCATCCATTCTCCAACCCACTTGAATCAATTGTCTTGGGCACCCGTTTTAAGTATTTTAAATTTCATGTTTGTTGTGTTTTTTTTTCTTTACTTAAAGGGGACCTATTATGCAAAACTTGTTGAAGTGCTGGTTGGGCGGCACGGCCAGAAACAGCTAATTTGCATAGAAGTGACAGAGCCCTAAAACAGCTCATTCTGAAAAGAGCTCAAAAAAGGGGGAACTGAGGAGGTGAAATGTCATTATCTGAGAATGATTTTGTGCGAAAAATGTAATTGACATGTTTTGTATAGCCCATTGACCTATCCAAATGTTTACAAGGAAGTATAATAGGTCACCTTTAATAAATTAGTAAAATATGTTTGTGATTACAAATAAGAAATACCTTGTTCTATAAGAGACTGGTTCCAATATAGTCATTCAATGGTTATGGTCAATCTGACAGAGCGAGGTATCCCAATCGTTGTGGTTTTTAGTATAACAATGACCATCAGTGGGCTCTAGATGGACAAACTGTCTACTTTTAAGGCTAGGTTTAAAACTTTCCTTTTGATAAAGCTTATAGTTAGAGTGGCTTAGGTTATCCTGAGCTATCTCTGTAGTTATGCTGCTATAGGCTTAGGCTGCTGGAGGACATAATGACCACTTTCACCCTCTTCGCTACTTTCTCACGCTACTCTTCAATTTTGTATTATTTGCTGTTATCTCAGCTTTTAACTTTGTTCTCTCTCTTTTCTCCTCCTAGAAGCTACACCTGGCCTGACTCTGTGTCTACCTGTAACACCTATCTGGAGAGGGGAATCCTCCAAGTTTCTGCTGGCAACAGCTTGGTGCTCACCCTCTGCCGATGATCCACATGGCCCTGTCTTTCAGTGTTTAACCCTTTCTCTCTCCTTGACATAGCTACTGACTGAGCTTTTACTGTGACTAAATCTCTGGGCTCTCTTCAGACTCTAAACTTGAAAACTGGCTCAGAGTATCTGTTCCTTCTTTCTAGTTGAAACGACTAAAGGAGCTACATCCATTAACATTTACTTTTCCTTCCCATAGAAAGTACTCCTGGATCAGTGCTTCTTTGTTCTCTTTGTGTCTCTGCTGAGTTTTCCCTTTGAAAAAAGGTGGCCAAGATTCAAAGTCAGAACATTCTACTACAAGGCAACAGTGCTAGTGACTGCGTCACTACACACCTTTAACAAATTGTAAGCAACTAAAATAAAATAATCAAAATGTTGTCAGTCTGATTAAAGATGTCGTTTTTTGTAACTAGTCAAGTATCCTTAGTCCGGGAGTCATGTTACGGCATTCTTCATGGAAAGGAATTAGAGACAAACATTTATTTATTTTGAGAACCACAATATTGCAATTTTGATTGGTAACTGAATGATTCAATTCAATTCAATTCAGTTTATTTATATAGCGCCAATTCACAACACATGTCGTCTCAAGGCACTTCACAAAAGTCAGGTACATACATTCCAATTAATCTTAATCATTGAACAGTGCAGCCAGATTCTGTTATTTATTCAAATTGGTTAAAAAGTTTTTCTATCTAAGGAAAGGAAACCCAGCAGATTGCATCCAGTCAGTGACTTGCAGCATTCCCTCCTCCCGGATGAACATGTAGAGACAGTGGACAGACACTGGCGTTGACTTTGCAGCAATCCCTCATTCTGAGCATGCATGTAGTGACAGTGGAGAGGAAAAACTCCCTTTTAACAGGAAGAAACCTCAAGCAGAACCAGGCTCAGTGTGAGCGGCCATCTGCTACGACCGACTGGGGGTTTGAGAGAACAGAGCAGACACAAAAAAACAGAAGCACTGATCCAGGAGTAAAGTCTATGGAAAAGTAAAATGTTAATGGATGTAGCTCCTTTAGTGGCTTCAACTTGGAAAGAAAGACAGATGAAGTCTGAGCCAGTTTTTAAGTTTAGAGCATGAAAGAGAGCACATTCAGTTAGTCACAGTAGAGCTCAGTCATATGTCTCGGAGAAAGATAGGGTTAAACACTGAAAGACAGGGCCAAGTGGATCATCGGTAGAAGGTGAGCATTTGTTGGCAGCAGAAGCCTGGATGATGCCCCCTCCCTCTCAGGAAGGTGCCACAGGTAGACACAGAGTTGGGCCATGTGTAGCTACTAAGAAGAGAAAATAGAGAGAAAAACGTTAAAAGCTGAAATAACAGCAAATAATGCAAAATTAGAGAGTAGTATGAGAATGTAGCAGAGAGTGAAAGTGGTCATTATGTCCTCCAGTAGCCTAAGCCTATGGCAGTTTAACAATAGAGATGGCTCAGGATAACCTGAGCCACTCTACTACAAGCTTTGTGAAAAAGGAAAGTTTTAAGCCTAGCCTTAAAAGTAGACAGAGTGTGTCTAGGAACCACCAGTAAACCTGCAGTCTGAGAACAAAGTGCTCTGTTAGGAATATATGGAACAATCAAATCTCTAATGTATGATGAAGCTTGATCATTAAGAGATTTACATTGAGGAAAATAAGTATTTGAACACCCTGCAACTTTGCAAGTTCTCCCACTTAGAAATCATGGAGGGGTCTGAAATTTTCATCTTAGGTGCAAGTCCACTGTGAGAGACATAATCTAAAAAACAAAATCCGGAAATCACAATGTATGATTTTTTTTAATAATTCATTTGTGTGCTACTGCTGTAAATAAGTATTTGAACACCTGCCAATCAGCAAAAATTCTGGCCCTCAAATACCTGTTAGTCCGCATCTAAAAAGTCCCTCTCCACTCCAATTATTCACTTATTATTCAAAATTAGAAGCACCTGTTTGAGGTCGTTAGTTGCATAAAGACACCTGTCCACCCCACACAGTCAGTAAGACTAACATGGATAAGACCAAAGAGCTGTCCAAAGACACCAGAGACAAAATTATAGACCTCCACAAGGCTGGAAAGGGTTACGGAGCAATTGCCAAGCAGCTTGGTGAAATAAGATCAACTGTTGGAGCAATTATTAGAAAATGAAAGAACCTGAACATGACTGTCAATCTCCCTCGGACTGGGGCTCCATGCAAGATCTCCCCTCGTGGCGAATCAATGATCCTAAGAAAGGTGAGGAATCAGCCCAGCACTATACGGGAGGAGCTGGTCAATGACCTGAAGAGAGCTGGAACCACTGTTTCCAAGGTTACTGTGGGTAATACACTAAGACGTCATAGTTTAAAGTTGTGCATGGCACAGAAGGTTCCCCTGCTTAAATTAGCACACGTCCAGGCCCGTCTTAAGTTTGCCCATGACCATTTGGATAATCCAGATGAGTCATGGGAGAAAGTTCTGTGGTCAGATGAGACCAAAATAGAACTGTTTGGTCTTAATTCCACTCGCTGTGTTTGGAGGACGAAGAATGAGTACCATCCCAAAAACACCATCCCTGCTGTGAAGCATGGGGGTGGAAGCATCATGCTTTGAGGGTGTTTTAATGCACATGGGACTGGACGACTGCACTGTATTAAGGAGAGGATGACCAGGGCCATGTATTGCGAGATTTTGGGAAACAACCTCCTTCCCTCAGTTAGAGCATTGAAGATGGGTCATGGCTGGGTCTTCCAACATGACAATGACCCGAAGCACACAGCCAGGATAACCAAGGAGTGGCTCCGTAAGAAGCATATCAAGGTTCTAGAAAAGCCTAGCCAGTCCCCAGACCTAAACCCTATAGAAAATCTTTGGAGGAAGCTCAAACTCTGTTTTTCTCAGCGACAGCCCAGAAACCTGGCTGATCTGGAGAAGATTTGTGTAGAGGAATGGGCCAAAGGCTCTGCTATAGTTTGTGCAAAACTGGTGAAAAACTACAGGAAACGTTGACCTCTGCAATTGCAAACAAAGGCTACTGTGCCAAATATTAACATTGATTTTCACAAGTGTTCAAATACTTATTTGCAGCAGGAACACAAAAATAAATTATTTAAAAATCATACATTGTAATTTCTGGATTTTTTTTTTAGATTATGTCACAGTGGACATGCACCTGAGATGAAAATGTCAGACCCCTCCATGATTTCTAAGTCACAGGGTGTTCAAATAGTTGTTTTCCTCACTGTAACTGCTGGTTTAAAACGTTTGGATTTAACAATGCTTCAGCTATTGTGGAGTTGGTACAAAAAGCAGAGAATGTGAGCCATAATGGCAAACCACGCAGCAGGGAACATCATTTTAAGACACTGTGACTTTAAAAGATTTGACTCAAATGTGTTTAGATAAAAGGTAACAAAATTCGTAATTTTTTAAAAATTAACCTGATAAGTAACATGTTAATATTACGAATATTTTAAGAAGTTTTCTCGTCTGCCATATTTTTGTTAATTTTCAATGATATGCAGGTGTTAAGAGCGATGTGTTTTCGCGCGACAGGGAATTCAATTCTCGGCAGGCAAGCAATTTTCGACATCTCACCGGCTAAGCCAACCCATGCAAACCAATGGGGAAAATGCTAACAAGCATGCTAGAGCAACTGAACTCACCAATTCAGTCGTTTTAAGATAACCTCACGCTCCGTATGATGTTCATTGGCTGCGGTAGTTGGCTCCTAAAGCGGACAATTGTTACTCTTAGTTTTATGAGTTAACTAAACGAAAAAAAACAACTTTTTACCGACCTGCATCAAACTCCCTCTATGTGTTTTCTCGCATATGCCCTAAACTGGGTGTGTCCCAGTTCAGGGGCTGGATCCTTCGAAGGCCGTATTTGTATGCCGATTACATCACACCGCGGCGACGAAGGCTGTCCTAATTCAAGAATCCTTCCAAGACTCCTTTAAATGCGGCCGACAAATGTGTCCTTCTTTTGCCCGATTTGAAGGATGGGTCGTGAGTATCCATCATTTCCCATGATTCATTGCGGGTCGAAGCGGATTGGTCAAGCAGGGGCAGCCATGGCGGACCACAATGGCAAAAGCTGTGTGTAAATTGTGAAAATTTACACTTTCTGTGACACAAATGAACTTTTACAATGTTTTTAGTGCGGGAATATAACTGTGAAGACATAAAATATCTGCTTGATTTACCAAGACATCGCTTAATTTCAAACGTGCTCCGACGTGTTCGAACTTTTCCGCTCGCGCCGTTGTAATTGCCAGCTTGCCTCGCCAGCCTTCCCGGCGGTGAGGCAAACTAACCCTGGAGAGATCTGACCGGATTCCAGGCACTGAGCTCCTGCTGTCAGTCATCACAGTGTACGTTAAACACAAGTGATTTCTAACAGTTTATGTTAGTATTATTTTAATTTATTGTGTCATTTGTTCATGTAAATCAATTCGACATTACAGGTGATATTAAAGTTAACCTGAATAAATGGACAATTTTATGTAACCTTACTGTATCGCTTGAGAGTGTGATTGAGAATAAATAAGCTTTTCAATATTGATTTTTGATGAAGAAATGCGCTGGAATGTGCTAACAGCTGGTAAAGGCTAGATTGTCCCAATTCGCAGCTGCTCACTTCCGGCCTCCGTGGTTTTAACGGTGGACGAAGGACCCAGACCACGTAGACCGGGTCCTTCGAAGGATGCAGCCCCTGAATTGGGACATACCCAGTATTCTTCTTCTTCTTGTGTTTTTTTTTTTTTGTCAGTTGGCAATTAACTTTGAGGTGTGCATTACTGCCACCGACTGGTATGGAGTTTGGTTCTTCAGTGTGGTTTACTTATTTACTAATACAATAACCAAATTCTATTTATCAATTTAGTTTTCTTTAAAAAATCTAACTATGATTTGTATATGTCTGGTCCCTAAACTTCTTTGCAATGTATCTATCTCTCTTTTTTTATTATATTGCCGGTTGGCAAACAACTGAAGAAAGCATTACCGCCACCAACTGGTAAGGAGTGTGGATTACATGACAACCACACATACATACCCCTACATACACTAAATCCTATTATACAACTTATAATAGGATATTATAAGTTGTATAATAGGATTTAGTGATACCTGATATTACCTGTCTCATCTTACCTGGACTCACATGTAGCTGTCTGATGTGTTCGTATTATAAATAAGGTTGAATGCAATCCAGTATATCCAATTCTAAGAAGTAATATAATTGTCTCTTCTCTCCTGTTTCTTTCTGTTCTTCTCATTTCTCCAGTTTTCCTTTGTATTTTATAAACCCATATAAATCCTTTCCTTTCTTCCTCCCATAAGTTTTGCCACCTCTCTTCCATTTTTTGTTTCATTATACCCTTTACTTGTTTTACACTAAACCTAACATTAATGTCAACCATTAACCGATTGGTGCTCTTCTTAGCCATATTATCTGCCATTTCATTCCCCTTAACCCCGTGGTATGCTGGAACCCATATAAAATTAACTGTAAGCCCCATCATAATGATCCTGTAAAGTGTTTGTTGTATTTCAATTAATATATCTGGTCTACTATCTGATTGGCTAAGTTGCAAACTGGCCAATGATGAACTAGAGTCTGAGCAAATGACTGATTTGATTAATCTAACCTCTTCCACCCACTGAACTGCTAGAAATAAAGCAAGCATTTCTCCTGTATAAACCGATACTCCATCAGGTATCCTTTTTCCTATTTTAATATTAAATTGTGGTACAATGAAAGCTATTGCTATCCTTTTTGCAAATGTATCTATTAAATTATTATTTTTTTAATACCTACAAATTCTCTCTTTATAAATTTCCTTTCTTTTCATATTTCTGACAGTCTACTTTTTCTTTTTCATTTGGTTTTATGGCAGATTGCAACCATGAGGTTGAGGTGCATACCCCCACCTATTATTTCTGAGTATCTAGCATGAACTATGTTTGATGGGATTACTTTATATCATATAAATAAATAAATAAACCATATAATATATTCTTACCTTTTTCAGATATTGTATTACAGCTTTCTGTGTTTCCTTTACCTCCTCTCCTGTTGGTATTTGTGTCAGAAAAAAGCACAAATAAAACAGAGGTTACTACTGGCCAGCCGCACATAGGTGTAGATCACTGATTGCCAGTAAGACCGTGCCCGCTGTCTCACGCGGGTTCGAATCCCGGTCATGGCAGGAATTGAAACGTAGTTTTTATACAATAAATATGTCTTATTTTTAGATAGAAATTGAAAGAATATCATTAAATACATACTTACTCTTTGATCCAGTGTTTTGAAAGTTTTTGTATTGAATTAGAATCAAATCAGATTCTAACTGTTATGGCATGTTTGGATTACAATGAATTGAATTTGGACAGGATATCTAATGGCCCTATTTTTTTATAATGTACCTTTGTTGTGAATTAGTGCTAAGTCAAAAAACCAAATTAAAGTTTATAATATATAAAGCATTAAGAATAAATCCTTTGACGAATCATATACATATGCACAATATTTTACTTAAATGAGAAAACAGCTATAAGAAAATAGTTTGGTTTCAGTTCAATTATGTTTATTTAAAAGGTCACAGCAAGAAATACAAATCACAGCAATTTGTACTGCATGTTTTAAAATACTTTTTTGATAATAAAAGGTAATACCAATTTTCTATATAGAAATACACAGGAAAAAAGTAAAGCATGTAAAGAACACGGTGTTATGTAAAAAGCTGAATATTTGCAGTATGTACATGGAACATAGAGCAATGGCTGTCTGATCAGCTACCCATTACTTGCCCTTTTCCACCGCCCATCTCCTCTTCTCAGCCTCACAAAAAGAAGAGTGACAGAACTCTGCCCATGTCATTTCCCTGGTCATCCCCTCAGCCTGGTACAGAGAGAAAACCTTAGCAGGACAATACATATATTTTCCTGCCACACCATGAAAACCTGTGTGGATGTGTGGACTGTTTGGTCCTTGTTTGAGAGGCCTGAGGCAGAATCTGCACAGCCACCCAGTGGGATGTTCCTCCTTAGCCTTTCTTGTTTCTCGTTCCTTCCTAACCTGCTTTGAGGCTGTGGAGCGCTGCTTAGCAGCTTCAAGCTCTCTCCTGAAAAACGGAGTGCAGGCAAAATCAACAAATGGCATTCTTGGATTTGCCAGGCCCTCTGTTGCATAGGTCTGATAGACTTTAGTGGAACAGTAAAAGTAGTTCATGTTTCCTGATTGATAAAAAAAAATGAATACTGGATCCATCCCTCAGGAAACGTGAGTTTTGCTGGCCACAAGCCAAACAGTTCCTTGTTCTTTTTTTTGCAGGTGGTTGTTGCTGATCCTGCTGCTTTTGAACAGGTGTCCACCTAGAACGGTCCAGGACATATAGCAGACCACCAGCCTTGACAGGACCTATGCGATCAGCATGTGGAGAGGGTGCAAAAGGCAGTGCTGGTACCACTGGGACATCTGACTGAGAGAAAGAAAACAAAGTAGTAGTAAATTCACTATTTTACATTTGAGTGTATCAACCTTTTAAACATAGAAAGATGAAAGGTGAAGTGAATTACCTTTCTTTGGGCAGGGTTGGACTGTCATCTGTCTGCTGAGAGCACATGCACCATCAACGTCACCCTGAAATGAGTAATGAAGTTGGTTCATGATAAGTATTTAAATATTTTTAAATTATTTAAAATGTGTCAGCTCTAAAAAAAGCAAACACAAAGCTTACCTGAGCTGAGACCTCTGTCTTCACCTCCTCAGGTAGGTCAGTGGCTGTCACACAGGGAGGGGTTTGCTCAGAGTGGTGAGGCTCTGGGATTTTCTGTGACCTATGCTTATTCCAGTCTAGAGGGACAGGACGACAACTGGGCTCCAAATACTGCAGTCCAACCCTTTCTCCAGTGTCTGTATTGGAAACATGCATGGTAGGATACTTGAATTGGCCAGTGACCTCCGCTGAAAGTTTGTTCAGCTCTGAGAGTAAAGTTGGATCAAAAACCAAGGGAAGCTTGACATCAGGCAGCTTTAGGTCCACAAGGCGTTGAAAATTCCAGCCAGTAACTCCAATCATTCCCTGTGCCTGGAAAAATTCTGTGGAGACCTGATTTCCTGTGACCCACCTTGATTGGTGGAAATGAAAACCCTCCTGCTGGGAAGTGCCTCGCACAGGGATCCACAAGGGTACAGCCAGGGGTGAAAGTGGTACGGTACGGTCCGGTACTGCGTACCACTAAAAGATTCTGCGCCGGTATACAGTACCGGCAAGAGGGAAGAACGGCTGTCTGCTATGAAGCCGTTATCCAGAACCAGTTACAGCTGCAAAAATTCACAAGCACACAAAGAAGATCAGATCCGCTACCAATAGGCAGTCTACAACACGACTTAATCTGTTTATAAATATAGTTATTTTCCCCTCATTACAATTGTTTCTGAACTGTTCTGCTATGCTGGAGCCTCAATGTTCTTGCTTTGCTTCTCTCCCCTCGGAGCTCGAGGCTGTTGTGAACGGCCAGACTTTAAAACAAGCAGCGCTACGTTTAATGTCTGTCTGCTCGCTGCTAAATACCCCAGTTAAAAGCAAAGGGAGAGTAACTAGTTGTGGTTCATGTTATTTTGCTGAATTACAACAACACGGTACAGCTCGAAAACACCGCTTATGACCAGAGATTTCACATACACTACACGAGAGCGCATGCGCGCTTACCTCCAGAACAGAGTGGTTGCCAAGGAGATCGGTGCGTTCGATTTAATGGACTGGGAGATTTTACAAAAGTGGTGCACAGACATAAAAAACTGCCGCTTGCATTAGGACAGGACGAACAATAAATAACTTACCACCTACAGACTTTTAAATAAAAACCGGAAAACAACCGAACTGTCAAATTTTTTATTTAAATGAAATCAAAACTTGACCACAATGCAGAAAACAATAACTTCTTTGTTCAAAAGAAAAGACGGAAACTGAAGATGAAAAGTTATGCATCAGAAAATGGTTTATCATTGTTTCATACATGGCAGTTCTTTAACAATTAAAATATATATATATATTCTACATTGTCAAGTGATTCTAATTTCTGCCTTATACAGACAGCCTACAGTATAGCAAAATATTGATACGTTTTAATTAATGAGAGAGAGAGAGAGATCTCGAGGGGCCACAGATGAGAGTAACAATTAACACACACAAACATTATATATATATACATATATATATATATATATATATATATAATATATATATATATATATATATATTATATATATATATTAATATATTATATATATAATATATATATATCCCCATTCCCCCCTCTAGTACCTGCAAGATTTTAAAACTACTTTCGCCCCTGGGTACAGCTGCCTTGTTCCCCTTCACATGGTTTAGTTGGACCATGCCACCATGTCTATAGAGGACTCCCTCACCAACCTCTGGATCGCTCAAACAGCTTCGGAGAATGTGGACCCGCTGAATCCTCCACATTTTCAGCATGCTCGGCTTAAAAAGCAGCGCTCCTTCAGGGTCACTTTCTAAAAAGAACTTCTGAAGAAATCTCTCCAGCAACTCTCTGGGCTGTGGGATCTTGGTGCGGCAGTGCTCCCTAATATGCTGCTTTGTTGGATTTGGTGGCATTATCCCACAGAAGACGTAGGCTTGCTTTAGTCTCTGTAGATCTGTCTGGTCCACAACGCAGAAGGCTGCAGAGAGAAATTTGCAGAAAGCACTGTGCAGTGGATGATGTTCAGATGTGCATTCTCTGGTGAATCGCGGCACACAATGAAAAAATTCCAGCTTTATGTTGATTTCGCTGTTATACTTTCTGCGGGAAGCACAGTGTTGGGACCACAGCCATGGATTTCAACATTAACGTCAAAATAAATTGCATTTAACCGACTTCCAGCACAACTTCAGAAGGGGAAGGGGCGGTAACAGCGGACTTCCCATGATGCCACTGCCCGTATAAAACCCCCACTTTTCCAATGGTCCTTTCTCTTCCACTGCTCCTCTTTGCGGGACCGGGATTGGAGAGGCAGCGCGCTAATGTCTCTTTGCTGGCAAACAGACATAAACTCTTCAAATTGGATCCAAGGGTGTCATACGATCATCGATCATATGCACTGAGTTAAGTACGGATGAATTACTGTCTGTGCATCCGGTATTCATTCATAAAAAGGGAAATTAAGGTATAAGCATTGCTTACTTTCTCTCCGAGGCCTGCAGAAGCAAACTGTGTTCCAGAGAAGTCCCCAGTAGAGACGCTGTCTCTACAAGCCGAGTGAAGCGTTTTTTCCAGTTTGAAGGAAAGACAACGGCCCCGCATCACCGTGGTTATGGCAATTAACGTGCAGTGTGGTCAGCGGACAGAACTGGCCGCGAAGCCACTGCTCCGGAGGTTAGCTGGAAGCTAACCCTTTTGTTCACAGATGTTTCTTCAAACTTCCTCGTCGCCCCAGACAACATTTCCTCACCATGGTTCATGAGGTTAGGTTTTGGGCAGAGAGAAGGATTTAGATTGAAATGATCTAAACGTTTTTCATTTTATGAAGCTTGGTTTTGTTTGTGTTGAACTCAGCTATCTTGGTGCTAGCAGTCTATCTGCAGCACACGTGCTCAGTTTTGTGTTCTGTGTTTGTGTGTTTTTAAAGTTAAGACAAACTTTATTTAAAGGGGTGATTTTAACACAGAAGATTGATCATAATGCGCCGTCTGCGCTTACGCATTTTAATCCTTTTATTAACGGTATTTTTAAAGGTGTGTGTTTGATTCTGGTGCTAAGCTATCAGCTTCTTTTGTTAGCTTCAACTGCTAACAGGTCAGAACACGTGCTTGCTGCTAAATAATATTTACCAGAAAGAATTAGTTTTCAATCCAGTAAATAATATGTCCCTAACATCATTTCACTAAATTTGAACAAAGTAAACACAATTAAGCCCCATTTCTCCAGAAAGATTAGTCTCTTTTCCAAAATATTTCCTTAAATATTTTACCATTTCCTTTAATATTTCTTTAAATATTATTTCAATAAATAAAGGCAGCTAATGAGACACCATTGAGAATTAGTCATCCAGAAGGTTGGTTTTATTCAGCAGATCATTCTTGAAAACATTATTTTATTAAAATAATGTTTTATCTGATCTTGCGTTGTGAATGGTTGTCTAAAGCTTTGCTGATTATTCCCTAAGTTAGTTCCAAAACTAACTTAACTTCACTTCCAGATTCTTCAAGATAATCCTTGGTTCTCAAACATAAACATTGCATGGTAATGTTGCATCACTCTTTTGGTCATGGTTTTCAACCATCTTTAATCAACTTGTTTATATTGTACATAGCCCATTAGTCTTCGTTATTTTTTAATTCTGCTTGGTAGTTTAGTTAGATTGCTTTAGCATAGTAAAGAGTTTGTTGATTGAAATATATTTGACTTTGAGTTGACTTATTTTTGTTAATAAATTCTTTTATTTTAAGAAATTGTGTGAATTCATTCCATGTGTGTACAGAGTTTTGCTGTTCAATAATGTCAGAGCTTGGCTCACACCTTTGTATTTTGTCCTAATACCATTGCCTTACTGGGCTGGTATTCACAGGACAACCCTTAACAGACCGAAATATT
The DNA here is from genome assembly GCA_036173005.1 of Crenichthys baileyi. Lineage (NCBI taxonomy): Eukaryota > Metazoa > Chordata > Actinopteri > Cyprinodontiformes > Goodeidae > Crenichthys > Crenichthys baileyi. The sequence continues at coordinate 70,927 of JAHHUM010001341.1, read as the reverse complement.
ATTTGATAAAATATTAAAGTATTAATATTAAATATTAAATATTATTTTCAGATTCATAATCATAACAACAGGTGTTGTTGAGATTCCCAGAAGTTGTCTCAGCTATTATGTCATCTGTGGTCTTCCAAGAATCCCAGAGCAGATGCTCCTGATGTTCAGGATTTGGGATCTTAAATGCAGCACAGCAATCCCTGCAAACACAAATAAAAAAATAGAACTCCAATTTCCATTTTTCACATAAGCACAAAAACACATTTTCACACTGTATGTTATACTTTGTGTTGATGTATACAGTACATGTAAAAACAGAAGCTAAAGGAAACAATGATGTTTGATCTTACCTGTCGACCCAATGATACATGGCTTTTGGCTGTCCTGCAGAAATGTACCGGTGGTATAACCCCTCGTACATTGACTCCAGTGATTTGTCAGATTCCAATTGCAGCATCACCCAGGACAGGATCATCCAGCTTTCATTCATGATGGCATAGGATGACATGGTGCCTGATGCCAAGACCACTTTCCGTGCCACCTTACGGGTGTGGTCAGCTCTTAAGGCTTTCCCAAAGGTACCCTGAAGAAGCAGGTTCAGTGAGTCCTCCTGCCTTCGTTACTCGTGGATGAGACAGTCAACCAGATAATGAGCTTCAACAGCTACTCCATACCAGCCATCAACATCACCATACATCCCAAACGAAGCAGAATTAGGATTAGCAAACCAGAACTTCTTGCAGATTCTACAGCAGAGTCGTGAGGCCAGGATGTAGTACTGCCCACTTGTTCCGATAACAACACGGGGTCGACCAACTCCTGATGACTCCACGTGGGTATTTTTGCAGTTGAAGAGGCAGGGGAGGGAGTAGTTGTTACGCACCGTCTCCATTATGGCATGCTCTGGTTTCCAGATAAAAAACGGATGTAGCTGAAAATAGTTGGGTGCTGGAAGCTCATAGATGGAATCTATTAAGCTCAGGCTGAGGAGGGTTACGCCACAATGAAATCATGTTCATCAGGTGTCTCACCGGTCGAGAGCCAGACCATAGACCCAAAGCTTCCATCTCCGTATTCATCCAAATCCTTTGCTGGTGAGAGCAGTTCCACTGCCTCACATCCTGTTCATAGCTGGGCAGAGGTGGGAAGGCAGGCCTTTGAGACGCAGCAGGTGGATGCTCTGCTAAGGATGCAGAGGATGCTGGGGGAGGAGCAGATGCTGTGGAGACACCTGACACTGGTTGACCAAAGGCTGGTGGTGGAGCTGCAGATGGATCAAAGGTTCGTGGGATTAGTGCTGTGATGACATGAGTGTTTAGACATGAGTTTTTAGAATCTAAATTAATAAGAGCAAGACACATAAAATACAGTAAGTTTTACATTTAGTCTAATGGTAACTGTTCCAAAAAAAAAAAATCATTGCGTTTACTGGCGGCTGTTTTCTGCCTTGGGCTCAGGATTGGTGTGGTCTTTTTTGTTAATCCTAAGGCAAGCAATTCTGGAGGTACTGGCAAAGGCAGCTTTTCTGGACCAAATGGAACTGGGGAACAGAAACACCATTTAGATGCAGTTATGTTCTTCATGAATAGATGGCAAATACAGATGTGAATTTCCTCACCTGCAGGAAGACAGGCAGGGGTGCAGCATTCACCTTCACCCCTGCAGGAAGAAAGGCAGGGGTGCAGCATTCATCTGGCTGTTCTGGTTTTGACACAGAGGCTGTTAGTTTGGAGTTACCTAAAAAAAAGTATTCACAGTCACAGTCATGCAATCTGATACTATCCTACAATAACTGTTTTGTAAACATGCATAACAATTTATGCATGTATGTATGTATTATGATAATAAACAATTTCATTTTATGACATTTTTGTTTTGTGGAAGCTGTTGTATTTGTTTAATAAAAAAAATGTGTGTGATTTTATTGTGATCAATCTGTTCATGTGTTTTTACAGCTTTTTACTGATTAGATCATTTTCATGCAACATTCTTTCAAAGTAACAGCAAACACATGCAAAACTTTGTACGGTTCTGTACTCACCCTCAACGTCAAAATATAAAAGCCGTTAGAGAACACGATGAACACATGCATTAGAACAGGCCTGAACATGGCCAACAAACAAACAAGAGTAATCGAACAGGAAAAAGATCATTGATTCATGTCAGAATCATCTCTGTATAAAACCTTTGGCCATAGAAACTCCAACCACCTCTGAACCTGAAATCACATTGAAAAATATCATTTAATCAATTAAGCAGTGATGACCTAATAAAAAATGATTCAGGCTGTTAATGTAATAACTGAAAACTATGTTAGTCGGAACTGTTCTAGAACAATAGTTTAAGGTCAGTATTTATTCACCCAGATGTCCAGTCAGAAAGATTCATCCAACTCCAACCATTCAGAACACAGTTTGGAAACAAGATAACCTCCTAAACAGTATTTAAAGGCTTAAAATCGCTACAGTAGATCTTCCACTCCAACCCTCCTATGTGAACATATTGAAATAAGCCACATCTGTCCATCTCAGTAATATTACAGAACATTAATCCCTAATACGACGGAAACAATTAAGTGATATAGATAACAACACTTATTTTGAAGAGAGAAAATACCCATGCTTCCATTGACAGCATAACGCTTTGTGCATTTGTCGTTATGTTTTTATGGGTGGGTTTAACTCTTGTAACACCTTTAGTCTTTTCTAGTCTTGAAAAGGAAGTACAACAAAAGTGGTTCCATTGGTTCTTTTCTGTCACTTGGCATTAATCACTTGTAATCCAAAACTCAGTAGCGCTGCAGTTAATGTAGCATAACGAGAAGATGAGAGATTACAAAACAAAACATTCATTTGACCTTTTCATAATAAGAGGCAAAGCTCTCACGACATGATAATATTGGTTCTGCTTGCATTGACATGACATGAGAAGCTTGCAGTCAACTGTGTGAACAGAATTTGACATGCTAAGTCCAGAAAGGAATGCAGCTACCATGGCAACATGTCTCATATTTCATCTTATGAGGCTTTTATTTGGAAATATGTCATGCCTGTTTGCATGTATGTGCGTGTTTTTTTAAAACAAGGATAATTTTATATTTTCCTCTATTTCACCTTCGTTAGTTTGAAAGACGCGCACAAAGAAATGGATATGAAAAGCTTTATGGTGCGCTCTAATAAAGATTTCCCTTTAAGGTTTAGTTTCGATTGTTTTAAATTGAAATTCAACTGCTCTAGTTCAATTCAATTCAATTCAATTCAATTCAGTTTTATTTATATAGCGCCAATTCACAACACATTGTCTCAAGGCACTTCACAAAAGTCAGGTACATACAGGGGTTGGACAATGAAACTGAAACACCTGGTTTTAGACCGCAATAATTTATTAGTATGGTGTAGGGCCTCCTTTTGCGGCCAATACAGCGTCAAGTCGTCTTGGGAATGACATTTACAAGTCCTGCACAGTGGTCAGAGGGATTTTAAGCCATTCTTCTTGCAGGATAGTGGCCAGGTCACTACGTGATACTGGTAGAGGAAAACGTTTCCTGACTCGCTCCTCCAAAACACCCCAAAGTGGCTCAATAAGATTTAGATCTGGCGACTGTGCAGGCCATGGGAGATGTTCCACTTCACTTTCATGTTCATCAAACCAATCTTTCACCAGTCTTGCTGTGTGTATTGGTGCATTGTCATCCTGATACACGACACCGCCTTCAGGATACAATGTTTGAAACACTGGATGCACATGGTCCTCAAGAATGGTTCGGTAGTCCTTGGCAGTGACGCGCCCATCTAGCACAAGTATTGGGCCAAGGGAATGCCATGATATGGCAGCCCAAACCATCACTGATCCACCCCCATGCTTCACTCTGGGCATGCAACAGTCTGGGTGGTACGCTTCTTTGGGGCTTCTCCACACTGTAACTCTCCCGGATGTGGGGAAAACAGTAAAGGCGGACTCATCAGAGAACAATACATGTTTCACATTGTCCACAGCCCAAGATTTGCGCTCCTTGCACCATTGAAACCGACGTTTGGCATTGGCATGAGTGACCAAAGGTTTGGCTATAGCAGCCCAGCCGTGTATATTGACCCTGTGGAGCTCCCGACAGACAGTTCTGGTGGAAACAGGAGAGTTGAGGTGCACATTTAATTCTGCCGTGATTTGGGCAGCCGTGGTTTTATGTTTTTTGGATACAATCCGGGTTAGCACCCGAACATCCCTTTCAGACAGCTTCCTCTTGCATCCACAGTTAATCCTGTTGGATGTGGTTCGTCCTTCTTGGTGGTATGCTGACATTACCTTGGATACCGTGGCTCTTGATACATCACAAAGACTTGCTGTCTTGGTCACAGATGCGCCAGCAAGACGTGCACCAACAATTTGTCCTCTTTTGAACTCTGGTATGTCACCCATAATGTTGTATGCATTTCAATATTTAAGCAAAACTGTGCTCTTACCCTGCTAATTGAACCTTCACACTCTGCTCTTACTGGTGCAATGTGCACCAATGAAGACTGGCTACCAGGCTGGTCCAATTTAGCCATGAAACCTCCCACACCAAAATGAAAGGTGTTTCAGTTTCATTGTCCAACCCCTGTACATTCCAATTAGTCCTAACCATTGAACAGTGTTGTCAGAGTTGGTTATTTATTCAAATTGGATAAAATGTTTTTCTATCTAAGGAAACCCAGCAGATTGCATCCAGTCAGTGACTTGCAGCATTCCCTCCTCCCGGATGAGCATGTAGAGACAGTGGACAGTCACTGGCGTTGACTTTGCAGCAATCCCTCATACTGAGCATGCATGTAGTGACAGTGGAGAGGAAAAACTCCCTTTTAACAGGAAGAAACCTCCAGCAGAACCAGGCTCAGTGTGAGCGGCCATCTGCCACGACAGACTGGGGGTTAGAGAGAACAGAGGAAAGACACAAAGAGAACAAAGAAGCACTGATCCAGGAGTACTTTCTATGGGAAGGAAAAGTAAATGTTAATGGATGTAGCTCCTTTAGTTGTTTCACCTAGAAAGAAAGAACATATAAACTCTGAGCCAGTTTTTAAGGTTAGAGTCTGAAAGAGAGCACATATAATGCAAACAGGCTCTTTCAGCGCATGAAAACAAAGAAAGCTGGAGGACCTGATAACGTCTCCCCATCATGCCTGAAAGCCTGTGCAAATCAACTCGCTCCAATCTTCACCCGGATCTTCAACAAGTCACTGGAGAAGTGTGAGGTCCCCTCCTGCTTCAAACAATCCACCATCATCCCAGTGCCCAAGAAACCCACCATCCTAGGATTAAATGACTACAGGCCTGTAGCCCTGACGTCTGTGGTCATGAAATCCTTCGAGCGGCTGGTGTTGAAGCACCTGAAAGACATCACAGGCCCTCTACTGGACGCCCTGCAGTTTGCTTACCGAGCAAACAGGTCGGCAGATGATGCTGTTAACTTAGGTCTACACTTCATCCTGCAACACCTCGACCACCCAGGGACCTACGCCAGTATCCTGTTTGTAGACTTCAGCTCGGCCTTCAACACCATCATACCAGACATCCTCCACCAGAAGCTCACTCAGCTCAACGTCCCAACCTCCATCTGTCAGTGGATCAACAGCTTCCTGACGGACCGACAGCAGCAGGTGAGACTGGGGAGCATCTTCTCCCGAACCAGATCAATAAGTACTGGTGCCCCCCAGGGGTGTGTTCTATCCCCACTCCTCTTCTCCCTGTACACAAATGACTGCACCTCAGCAGACTCGTCCGTGAAACTCCTGAAATTTGCAGATGACACCGCTGTCATTGGACTGATCCAGGACGGTGATGAGTCTGCATACAGACAGGAGGTGGATCAGCTGGTACACTGGTGTAGTCAGAACTGCCTGGAGCTAAACCCACTCAAGACTGTGGAGATGGTGGTGGACTTTCGGAAAACACCACCTCCATACACCCCCTCACCATCCTCAACAACACCGTGTCGGCTGTGGATCACTTCAGGTTCTTAGGAACCACCATCTCTGAGGACCTGAGATGGTCTTCACACATAGACACTGTTCGGAAGAAGGCCCAGCAGAGACTGTACTTCCTGAGGCAACTTAAGAAGTACAACCTTCCACAGGAGCTGCTGGTCATCTTCTACACTGCCATCATTCAGTCTGTCCTGTCTTCATCCATCTCAGTGTGGTTTGGTTCATCCACAAAACAGGACAGGTCCAGACTGCAACGAACAATCAGGTCTGCAGAGAGAATCATCAGGGCTGACCTTCCCTCCATCCAGGACTTATACAGGTCTAGGGTCAGAAAAAGAGCTGCTAAAATCTCTGCAGACCCCACACACCCTGCACATAAACTGTTTAGAGTTCTGCCTTCAGGCCGACGCTACAGAGCGCTGTTCACAAAAACCAGCCGCCACAGAGACAGTTTCTTCCCCCAGGCTGTTTCTCTGTTGAACATTCAATAGAGTACAAAACAACAGCATACAGATGTTGCAAATGCACCTTTTTATTTATATATATGTATATTGTACATTGTAAATATGTATATTCTGTAGTGCAAAAACAAAACCAAAGAGCAAAGTGTACCGGAGTCAAATTCCTTGTTTCTATGTACAAACTTGGCAATAAAGCTGATTCTGATTCTGATTCTGATTCTGATATAATTAGTTACAGTAAAAGCTCAGTCACTTGCCATGTCTAGGAGAGAGAAAGGGTTAAACACTGAAAGACAGGGCCATGTGGATTATCGGTAGACGGTGAGCATTAAGTTGTTGCCAGCAGAAGCTTGGAGGATTCCCCTCTCCAGAAAGGTGTCACAGCTAGACACAGAGTCAGGCCAGGTGTAGCTTCTAGGAAGAGAAAAGAGAGAGAACAAAGTTAAAAGCTGAAATAACAGCAAATAATGCAAAATTGGAGAATAGTGTGAGAATGTAGCGAAGAGAGTGAAAGTGGTCATTATGTCCTCCAGCAGCCTAAGGCTATAGCAGCATAATTACACAGATAGTTTCAGTTCAGATTACACTTTGAACCGTACATGTTACTCTGGAGTTCGACCCTCAGCTTATACCAGTTATTAGGCTGTTGTTATTGTAACCTCCAGTCTCACAGAAAATGTGACAGTAAGTAAAGTAATGCTGTTTACACAATAACTTCAAGTCTGACATAATCCATAAATGCAAACCTAAAAGTACAAACCATTAAATAATAATCTGTTGTAACTTTGACGATGGTTCTGTTGAATGTTAGATCCATGACTTAAAAACCTTAGAATGTTGTTTTTACTAGAAACTTGACTCAGTTGCTTTTATTAAAGCTTCACCTTCTAACCGCAGCTTGGCATTTTCAATAACAGAAGTAAAAAAAGGATGAGGCACTGTAATCATTCTCCTTAGGAAACCTGGTTTGAAGGACATTTCTCTTGACTGTTGCACTGCATTTGAATATCATAGTTTTACTTTCAGCAGACCCACTATATCATGTTTCACAGTTTACAAGACAGGCAAATACTGAGCCTCCTTCATTTCGAATTTCCCTAATGTTCTCTCTGCTGTGCACTCGATTATCAATCAGATCATTTATCATCTGAATTTTCTAAACAGTTTTCAGGAATTTTAGTCAACATGTTTGTCAAGCTACTGGCAACAGTGACCATATCTTAGGTCTTGTCAGAACCAGATGTTGACCACTAAGATTATGACATTGATAATTTAGTGTCAATAATTTTTATTTCATTGAGAAAAATTAGCTTGGGTATTCCCTGCAAAAATTTTAATCCTTGGAAGGAATTAGGTCACTGGCTTTCTGAAACAGGCATGCAAATTTTTATTTGTTCATTTTGAATGATATTTAGTTTTATTGATGTTTTAAAAAAAACGCTGCCCTACAGCAATATGTGGAGCCAAACATACATAATGGTGGTCTTTGGTACCATGCAACCAGCAGGCAACAGGATCACCATCATCTTAGTGCGACATCTATTTGATGAGAGCCTACATCTGCCCATTTGTAGATCTGCTTGGGCATCACTAAAAATGTGGTGACAGCTTTCACAAGAAAATGTTTTTGTTAAGAAAATAAGTTTTTCTCCAAAGCTAAGGTGATCAGAACAGTCACTGAAGTTCAGAGTTTTTGTACAAACTTAACATTGGAGGCAAAAATCCCTCTTTTTTTTTTCACTGGTGGAAAATGTGCACAGTTGTCTTGGAGATCTACTTTCAGAAAGTCCAGCTTTCTTCTTAATGATTGGACAGATACAATCAAATCACTTTCAGAGCTGTTCTTGTCTTGCAGTTTCAGTTACATTTAGGTTATTCAGGTGAGTTGCCTTGTCAGCAAGGAGGGCAAGGACGCTCATGCTCCTTTTATCTTCCAAAAAACTGAGAAAACTGTCTGTCCTTGTTATTGTTGTTCTGAAACAGAAATAGTTTTATTTTCTCTCTAATTGCACAAAGGTGTGCTAAAACACTCCCTTTACTCAACCACCGAGCACTGTAGTGCAGTAATAGGTCATTTTCATCTCCATCCGCTTCACTAAGAAATTCCTTATGAAGACAATGTTGACAAGATGATAAACCCCTGAAAAAGTTTGAGTTTCTCCATAGTCTTAAAAAAAGAATGGAGAACAAAACTGTCTGTCAAATAATACAGTGATCTCAGGTGTTGTCTGGACTGCCTTGTTTTAGACGAATGACTGCTCCTTTTTCTCTTCCTACCATGGAGGGAGCACAATCAGTGGTGACTAGCGCAGCACTATTCAAGCTAATTTCTCTCTGTGTGAGCATTTTCTTTTAAAGCTAAATAAAGATTTTCACAAGTGCTGTGACACCTAAGATGTCCTCAACAAAACTCTGGGTGTCTTTGTATTACAATCTGACATAGACAAGTAATATCTGTTGATTCATCAACTACTAAAGCTAAAGCAACAGCGCTGTCCAGCTGTGACTGCACATCTGTAACCAGCTCTTCTCATCTGGTGGCAGCTACGGATGACAGAGGAAATTCTGTAATTGTGTCTTTGAATTCTTGCTTTTCTTTCCCATTTAAGTGTGTTGACAACAGCTATGAAACACTCTTTACCACCTTAGCATCTGTTAAGGGCTTCTTGTGTTTTGCATAAATCAGCTGCACTCTTAGAGGACACAACAAAAAGGCTCATACTGGCCTTTTTGTTGTGTCTTGTTGTGAATTTAACGTCTAACACTCCTAAAAATGCTTCTAATGTGGTCTCATGTCTTTCGGTCTGCCCCAGGGCAGCTGTGGCCACAATATAGCTTACCACTGTCTGATGATTGGGTATATGACTGATTGTAGTGTAAAGCACTTTGGGGTCTCCTGGGATTTGATAAAATGATATACATTTACCATTTACACCTGTTGATGTGCACTAACTGGCCACTTTATTAGGTACACCTTGGTAGTAACGGGTTGGACCCCCTTTTGCCTTCAGAACTGCCTTAATCCTTCATGGCATAGATTCATCAAGGTACTAGAAACATTCCTCAGAGAGTTTGGTCCATATTGACATGATAGCATCACACAGATGCTGCAGATTTGTCGACTGCACATCCATGATGCGAATCTCCCTTTCCACCACATCCCAAAGGTGCTCTATTGGATTGAGATCTGGTGACTGTGGAGGCCGTTTGAGTCCAGTGAACTCATTGTCATGTTCAAGAAACCAGTCTGAGATGATTCATGCTTTATGACATGGCGCGTTATCCTGCTGGAAGTAACCATCAGAAGATGGGTACATTGTTGTCATAAAGGGATGGACATGGTCAGCAACAATACTCAGGTAGGCTGTGGCGTTGACACAATGCTCAATTGGTACTGAGGGGCCCAAAGTGTGCCAAGAAAATATCCCCCACACCATTACACCACCACCATCAGCCTGAACCGTTGATACAAGGCAGGATGGATCCATGCTTTCATGCTGTTGACGCCAAATTCTGACCCTACCATCCGAATGTCGGAGCCGAAATCGAGACTCATCAGACCAGGCAATGTTTTTCCAATCTTCTATTGTCCAATTCTGGTGAGCCTGTGCGAATTGTAGCCTCAGTTTCCTGTTCTTAGCTGACAGGAGTGACACCCAGTGTGGTCTTCTGCTGCTGTAGCCCATCCACCTCAAGGTTCGATGTGTTGTGCGTTCAGAGATGCTGTTCTGCATGCCTTGGTTGTAACGAGTGGTTATTTGAGTTACTGTTGTCCTTCTATCAGCTCGAACTGGTCTGGCCATTCTCTTCTGACCTCTGGCATCAACAAGGCATTTGCGCCCACAGAACTGGTGCTTACTGGATATTTTCTCTTTTGCGGACCATTCTCTGTAAACCCTAGAGATGGTAGTGTGTGAAAATCCCAGTAGATCAGCAGTTTCTGAAATACTCAGACCAGCCCGTCTGGCACCAACAACCATCCCACATTCTAAGTCACTTAACCTTTCTTCCCCATTCTGATGCTCGGTTTGAACTGCAGCAGATCGTCTTGACCATGTCTACATGCCTAAATGCATTGAGTTGCTGCCATGTGATTGGCTGTTTAGAAATTTGCGTTAATGAGCAGTTGGACAGGTGTACCTAATAAAGTGGCCGGTGAGTGTATATTAAGCCAACACCTAAAACAATCTACCTTCTTGTGTGACTTTATTGAAAAATTATAATAAATCAGTCAATATATCAGGGAGAGCATTGTGGATGTGCACAGGGCTGGTTCATACTTGGGTCCAATTTAAAAAAGAATTATAAGAATAAGAAATAAGAAAGTATAAACAGCATGGGAATTTCTGTTCAGGATGTTCTGTGTCCCAAAGATGAATGGCTTTTGTTGTGGAATGTGTAAATTAATTTCAGGACAAAAGCTAAAGACATTGTGAAGTTTATGCTGAAGCGGGTAAGAGAGTGTCATTTCCCACAGTAAAACGAGTCTTGAACTGACATGGGCTGAAAGGCCACTCAGAGAGGAGGAATAAACTACTTTAAAAGCAACAGAATGGACTTAGGGACAAAGACCTTAATTTTTGGACACATGTCCTGTGGTCTGCTGAAACTAAAATACTGTTTGGTAATGATAGTTTGGAGGACAAGGGTGGAAGCATACAAGCCTGAGAACACTATCCTAACTGTGAAGTATGTGGTGGTGTTTTGCTGCAGGAAGGACTGGTGCACTAAACAAAATACAGGGGTTGGACAATGAAACTGAAACACCTGTCATTTTAGTGTGGGAGGTTTCATGGCTAAATTGGACCAGCCTGGTAGCCAGTCTTCATTGATTGCACATTGCACCAGTAAGAGCAGAGTGTGAAGGTTCAATTAGCAGGGTAAGAGCACAGTTTTGCTCAAAATATTGAAATGCACGCAACATTATGGGTGACATACCAGAGTTCAAAAGAGGACAAATTGTTGGTGCACGTCTTGCTGGCGCATCTGTGACCAAGACAGCAAGTCTTTGTGATGTATCAAGAGCCACGGTGTCCAGGGTAATGTCAGCATACCACCAAGAAGGACGAACCGCATCCAACAGGATTAACTGTGGACGCAAGAGGAAGCTGTCTGAAAGGGATGTTCGGGTGCTAACCCGGATTGTATCCAAAAAACATAAAACCACTGCCCAAATAACGGCAGAATTAAATGTGCACCTCAACTCAGGAGAGAAGTGTAGACATGCACCGAAGCTACACCTGGCCTGACTCTGTGTCTACCTGTGACAACTTTCTGGAGAGGGGCATCGTCCGAGCTTCTGCTGGCAACAACTTAATGCTCACCCTCTACCGATAATCCACATGGCCCTGTCTTTCAGTGTTTAACCCTTTCTCTCTCCTAGACATAGCTAGTGACTGACCTTTTACTGTAACTAACTCCATGTGCTCTCTTCAGACTCTAACCTTGAAAACTGGCTCAGAGTTTATCTGTTCTTTCTTTCTAGGTGAAACGACTAAAGGAGCTACATCCATTAACATTTACCTTTTCCTTCCCATAGAAAGTAATCCTGGATCAGTGCTTCTTTGTTCTCTTTGTGTCTCTGCTCTGTTCTCTCTAACCCCCAGTCGGTTGTGGCAGATGGCCGCTCACACTGAGCCTGGTTCTGCTGGAGGTTTCTTCCTGTTAAAAGGGAGTTTTTCCTCTCCACTGTCGCTACATGCATGCTCAGTATGAGGGATTGCTGCAAAGTCAACACCAGTGACTGTCCACTGTCTCTACATACTCATCCAGGAGGAGTGAATGCTGCAAGTCACTGACAGGATGCAATCTGCTGGGTTTCCTTAGATAGACAAACTTTTTATCCAATTTGAATAAATAACAGAATCTGACTGCACTGTTCAATGATTAAGATTAATTGGAATGTATGTATCTGACTTTTGTGAAGTGCCTTGAGACGACATGTGTTGTAAATTGGCGCTATATAAATAAACTGAATTGAATTGAACTCTCCTGTTTCCACCAGAACTGTCCGTCGGGAGCTCCACAGGGTCAATATACACAGCTGGGCTGCTTTAGCCAAACCTTTGGTCACTCATGCCAATGCCAAATGTCGGTTTCAATGGTGCAAGGAGCGCAAATCTTGGGCTGTGGACAATGTGAAACATGTATTGTTCTCTGATGAGTTTTCTGTTTACTGTTTTCCCCACATCCAGGAGAGTTACGGTGTGGAGAAACCCCAAAGAAGTGTATCACCCAGACTGTTGCATGCCCAGAGTGAAGCATGGGGGTGGATCAGTGATGGTTTTGGCTGCCATATTATGGCATTCCCTTGGCCCAACACTTGTGCTAGATGGGCGCGTCACTGCCAAGGACTACCGAACCATTCTTGAGGACCATGTGCATCCAATGGTTCAAACATTGTATCCTGAAGGCGGTGCCATGTATCAGGATGACAATGCACCAATGCAAACAGCAAGACTGGTGAAAGATTGGTTTGATGAACATGAAAGTGAAGATGAACATCTCCCATGGCCTGCACAGTCACCAGATCTAAATATTATTGAGCCACTTTGGGGTGTTTTGGAGGAGCGAGTCAGGAAATGTTTTCCTCCACCAGTATCACGTAGTGACCTGGCCACTATCCCGCAAGAAGAATGGCTTAAAATCCCTCTGACCACTGTGCAGGACTTGTATATGTCATTCCCAAGACGAATTGACGCTGTATTGGCCGCAAAAGGAGGCCCTACACCATACTAATAAATTATTGTGGTCTAAAACCAGGTGTTTCAGTTTCATTGTCCAACCCCTGTAGATGGTGAAAGAACAATACGGTGAAAATACAGAAGAAACACCTGAAGACATCAACCAGGAAGTTAAAACTGGACACAAATGTGTCTTTCAGATAGATAGAATACTTTACATAGAATAATGTTTGTCATTGCAATTGTACATTCCAAAAAAATGTGTCTTCTGTATTCAACCCATCCCTTGGGGAGCAGTGGACAGCTGTGCAGGGCCTGGGGAGCATTCTGTGGGTGCTCAGAGACCCAGAGTGGCAGTCTGTGTTTCGAACCAGGACTTGTGGCCTCTCCAGGACGCAATCACACTGCTCTCTAACCACACTCTCCCAAAAACGGTCTATGTGCAATACGACCCAGTCACAACAATTCTGTCAGGAGGAATGGGCCATAATTCCAGCAAACAACTGTGAGAAGATTGGGCATGTTTCAGAGTGGTATGAGAAGCGGGCTGCACGGTGGTGCAATGGTAGCACTATTGCCTTGCAGCAAGAAGATCCTTAGTTCAAATGCCGGCCTGGGGCATTTCTGCATGGAGTTTGCATGTTCTTCCCGTGCATGCGTGGGTTCTCTCCAGGCACTCTGGCTTCTTCCCACAGTCCAAAAACATGACTGTTAGGTTAATTGGTCTCGCTAAATACCCATAGAAACCATTTTATGGAGAATCCTTCTTTGTGCAATGATCTCCAGAGGTTCCAGAGGAGTCCCCAGAACAGAGCAAGCCTTCTTTATCAGCTTGTTGAGCTTTTTTAAGTCCCTGACTCTGATGCTGCTACCCCAGCAGATGATGGCAGAAGAGATCACACTCTCCACAACAGACCTATGGAAGATATGCAGCATCTTGCTTCAAACACTGAAGGACCTAAGCTTCCTCAAGAAATACAGTCTGCTCTGTCGCTTCTTGTAGACGGCTTCACAGTTGCATCTCCACTCCAGGTGAACAACGAGGTATTTATACTCCTCCACCACCTCCACCTCTTTTCCCATGATGGAAATAGTGTTTGACCTATTCCTGTTTGTCATTATCCTCAGTTAAAAGCAATAGGTTTAAAATTGGCTTTGTTGTGGCTAATTTCAGCATTTTTAATGTGGCATGGCTTATTGAAGTAAAATTACAGTTATTTTAGACATCATGAAAAAATATCATGTTTTAACAAATATTTTTTTGTAAGGATCTCTAACTTTGATATCTTATTCTTTTTTCTTAATCTTAAAATTTGTGTGTTTAATATCTTAATTCCCAAAAAGAAGAGACTTAATAAGGGCATAGATCTGAAAATTAGTGGGAAGGTGTTTATCAACCCAGACACAAAGGACAAACAACCCCATATTCATATGCTTACACCTGAGGCCAATAAACACATTAACTAAACCTACAGGCATGTGTCTGGGCTATAGCAGGAAACTGGGGTAGCTGCAGCAAACCATGCCCAGGGAGGACATTTAAACTCTAGCAAGTTAGGACTGCCGTAATAACCAGGTTTCCAACAAATAATTTATTTTAGCCAAATCGCATGATTTATTATACAAGTACAGACAAGAAGTGCGATTTAATGCTGTGATAAATATTGTTACATACTTGTCATGTTGTGAGGTTTAAAAGAGGACCCAGAAGCAGAAACTGGCAGTGGTGGAGATGAGCAGAGTCTTAAAAAACAAAAAAACAAGGATTACAGGATTAACATGAGGAGAGCGGAACATGGAAACTGGAGGAGTAAAACAGAAGCACTTGATTTCTTCTTGTTTAGACCCAGATAAAAACATTTCTGTAAATGCCAACATGTGCTGCAAACTCAGAAGCAGTGTTATAGCAACTTTAAGCACCTTCCTGTCTGCTCGGTGTTGTTTCTGTCTACCCGGAACCCTTTGTGCGTAGTTTTTCCCATGTGAGAACGCAGAGAGCGCAAAGAAGCAGAACAAGCAAACAACTGAAAACACTGAGGTGTTCCTCAGACTATACTTTAGTCTTTTAAGTCTGAATGTAAGCGTCAGTTGTGTCTGTTGTTATGCTCCTGAGATTTTAAACTCGTCATATTGTCTGTATATTTATGTGATCTAAAACAATCATTTATCCACAAGCATACAGAAGATCAGGAACATGATTCAAAAGCACTGTGCCGAGCTTTGAGAGCACATAGCATAACTAATTCAGTGCACCATTCACAGTACACCTTTTGTTTTGTCTGATTCACCATGCTTCAGTTAACCATGGTGTGCTTTCCGTCTTCAAAGTTGATCATGGTCGTTTACATGGCCATCTAGAGACCTGAGGTGTACTGAACATGAATGATGGATTTGTGTGTTTGCTGAAAAAAATGCTGGGTTTTACACTAAATTACAAATAAAGACTTGAAAAGGTTTTAAATACATAAAGCAACAGCAATGTTGTTGCTCTCACTCATTTTACCCATTTCGCATTTCCTATGTTTTTTTTTTTTTTTTTTTTACTTTTTTAAGTCAAAAAAGGTTGTCTGCCATTGGATGTTTCTGACCAGTCATATCTCACTTTGTGCTCACCTTGACAACTCTTTTCTTCAATTTGCTCATGGTACACTAAAGAAAAGCAGGTTATGTGGCTCCAATAATTACTAATATTTACCGGCAGGAGGCCAATTATAGTTCTTTGGTGTGATCAGGGTTCATAATCTGTCATATTTTATAAAGATTTACTGGTCTAAACAAGGATAAGAACCATGATCAAAAGTTTATACAAAAAATATACAGTTAATTTAATGTAAACAATATTTCTGCATTTGTATAGAAGTGTATCTCCATAGTTTATAATATCAATAATAATGTCACTGGCATGTTCACAGATATAGAATACAATACAATAGAAATATCCTTCATTATTTAGGAGCAAGAAGGGGTGAAATGGCAAAGTTAGTTGCCATTTGATTTGTGTGTAAAATGACAGATATTTAAGTGGAGCCTAATCTAAGGGTTTAAATGGAGCTTTAACCGATGTTCACAGAACCAGCGCTAAATCCCAATGAGGACCAGGTGGGCGCTACAGTAGTCTGTGTCTATGTCTGCCTTTTAAAAACTGTTTCATCAGCGAATGGTTAAAGACTGTTCATTTACCAAAACTCTCATGACAGTAGGAAATAGCCAGAGCATACACTTTAATTGTGCAGAAAGCTAAATCTCTGTTTATCAGCTGTTGTAGAAATGGCAATAATCAGGCTAACATACATGAAATAGAGTCCCCGCCTTACTCCGCATACCATCACTGAAAAGCTGTCCATTTTGATGTGAATGACTCTGTGGTAGAAGTGGCTTGAACACCCTGAAACATGCGCACCATCCTGCTGGATGCCGAGTCTCTCAAAACGCTCCCTTTCAGTGGCCAACCTCAGAGACACTGACCTATCTCTGGATAAGTCCTGATCGTCCCTCCAGCCTGGAGGAGCACATACTCCCTCCAAGGCAGCTTCTGCAGGCGCCCTGATACCAGCTGCAGCAGTTTCGGGACCACTGTGTGCCTGTGAATCCCTGACAACTGTTCCTCCCGAGCCCGATCCAGAAGCCTGGGATCAGTGGAACTGGAGGATGATGTTCGCTCCTCTGTTCAGGATATTGGGGATATACACTACTCTCATAAAGAGCAGATTTGTCCACAGCAGAATATATTCAAAAACAAAATAAACAAAAGCAAGCACATACAGGAAAAATAATTAAATCAAGAGGGATGGATAATATGTACGTATTTGGGATGCATATTCAACACAATTATCAAACTTGGATAAATTTGCTTCTGACTTTTAATCGTCTCATTTTAACCATCTCAAGCCCTGGATGCCCAGGTCTAACGTGCATTGCACTTCCCATTTCAAGCACTGTTGCCGCCAGCATCTGTTTGGTTCTCTTCAGCCCCTCAATGCCCCCGGCAACCCCTGGAGGTTAAGTGGTCGGAGACCCTCTTCTCACTTAACAACGTGGAAGACATGTTCAGGAGGGCAGAGTTGTACTCATTTTTCCATGACATGTGGAGCAGCATGGCCAGGTAGTGGCCATGAGTTGCCTGACTGAACATTTTTGTTTTTTTAACTTTACTTGGATTTGTTTTTATTATAAATAAATAAAAATCTAGAATAAGATCATAAATAAAATCATTGAAATAATCAGAACTGGGTATTTTCAATGTAGAAAAAACAGGTTGAACAATTGACACTGTGGAATGTACACCAATAAGCCATCTGAACTAGTCTTTAATTGAGTAAATATCAGATGTACCAGTCAAGTGAATGGGAGGAAAGCAGGCAGGGAGGAAATGAGGAAAGCCAAGGCTGGCAGTCTAACCTTCGATGACCAGATCATGTGATTAAACACTGCTGGACAACAGTAGTAAAGGACATTGAACACTGCTTTTAAAAGTGAACTTCACAGACGATTGTTACTCATAAGGCCCAACATTTAAAATCTAAAGCCAGAGAATATCTGTGCCGGAATGAGACATCCCGACAAGGTAGTTCACTTTTTTCTCATCACAGTTGCAGGATTTAGAAGACTATGAAGTGTAAAGCTTTTGGTTTTCTTGCCAGAAGTCATATTGATTGTAACTGCATATGACTCTGTATGGTTGAATGAACCACTGGATGAAAGCTAACCAACAACATTACAGTTTCCACTAAATTGGGGTAAGAATTGCTATACATAGTTCTAATCCTAATTTTACCTTTTTATTTAAAAACTTTGCTTGTTATGTCAAATATTGGTATTTAATAAAAATGCAGTATTCATCATTAATTAATTGCAAAGAAATTATTTAGATTTTTTTTAATAAAGTGTATATGTATTACTACCATCATGCCTGTTTCACCTGAGCAATAAATAGATTTTCATTATTTTCTATGAGTAAAATGTGGCTGTGAATTTTTCAAGATAAAACTTTCAATCACATTTAGGAAATACCCTGATGGTGTGGACATCCTAGTGCGAAAGTTTACACAGGAAGACCAAGAATAAGACATTCCATCCTTTTGAATTTTGGAGAGAGTGAAAATACTAACACAAACTACAGTAATTAAATATTTACAGTGTGTCATGTTCTGACTTAAAATCAGGTTATTGGAGGATAACCATTGTGACATCACACACCAATGAAGTCACTGAAAGCCTTCAGGGAGCTGATAGCTACCAACAACTCTGCTATCAGCTGAAGTGCATGAAGCTAACAGCAAAAGTAAAAAAAAACAGAACAGTATTTTTCAGATCTAGTTACTAAAGGACAGCATCTGTTGTCCTAGGAAGACTTGATCTTTAAACTGTTTGGATCTACACTGAGATCAGCTTCATGCATGTCAACAGACAGAAGACCTGCTGGCAGCTAACAACTACTTCTGTAGTAATAACATGAAAAACACAGACGGTCATTCTTTTAGTTCATAGCCTTGTAGAATCTCCTGGTATTTTAGGATGTAAAGTTAAAGCATGCCTGCATTTGTATCACTGCACTGATCCCAGAACAGCCTGTTTCACAGTGTTTTCTTCCAAGTTGTTCTTCTACTGTTGCTCCACATGAGGTTTAAAGGACAGTGCACACTGGTGGCTCCAGCCGAGCCTTGACGCTCCTGAACAGAGTATAAACACACATGTGCCCACATTCCATCCCGCATAACTGCTCTTTTTATGTGCTGCTTTGGTAGGTCCTCTTCTAAGATTAAGAGTCTTTATTGTCATTACATAGTTGTACAGTGTACACAAGCACAACGAAATTGGGCCATGGTTCTCCCCTCGGTGCAAACAGATAAATAATCAATAACAAAAAAAAAACTATATGCAAATTAAGAGATGACAGACAGGACTATTTAGACAGATGCGTGGCACATTATAAATGTGAGCACTGGATGTATATACTATGTAAAACAATTTGAATAAAAGCATGGCCCGTGGCTGAAATAATAGTGTCAAGTGTTTGCATGTTTTACCCTGTTGTAAAAACTGTCCCTCAGTCTATTTGTCTGAGTTTCAAGCACCCTGAAATGCCTGCCAGGGGGCAGCAGCTGAAACACACAGTGTCCTTAGTGTATGCAGTCTCTCAAAATGCTGGTGCCCTCCTGAAAACCAAGTTGTTGTTTGCACCCCATTCTACCAGCCTCTGGACCCACTCCCTATAAGCTATCTCAACGCCTCTGGAGGTGAGTATTAATAAGGTGGGTGGTCTGCAAATTTAATGATGTCTGGGGGGTGCTGATGCAGCCATAGGTGCATACCGGTGGGGAGATGGAAACCAACGCTGACTCTTTGAATGCTGTCGGAGAGGAAATCTCTAATCCAGCAGCAACTGGTGGCTGGAAGAGCAATGTCCAGTAGCTTTGCTGTCAGTGTGTCCAGGAGCATAGTATTGAAAGCAGAGCCAAAGTGAACAAAGAGCAGCCTAGCATGGGACCCACTGCTGTTCCTGAAAGGGGATGCTGGTGTGAAACGCTATGCAGATGGCATTCTCTATTGATCTGTTGCCTCTATATGCGAACTGAAGTGGATTAAGTGTGGATGAGATGTGGCGGCGTACCAGTTTCTCAAAACAATTCATGACCACAGGTGTCAGAGCAACTAATCTGGTGTCATTTAGACTGCTGATAGTGTTCTTTTTTGGCAATGAGACGACTGTGACCAGCTTCAGGCAAGGTGAGATGAAGGCCTGGGGCAATGACTCTTTAAGGATCTTGGTGAAGACCCCGGCCAGTTGGTCTGCGCACTCTCTGAGAATCTTCCCAGTCACATCATCTGGTCTGGCAACCTTCCTGGGCTAACGCTGTAATGCTCTGCTTGATATACAGTACTGTGCAAAAGTTTTAGGCAGGTATGAAAAAATGCTGTAAACAAAGAATGATTTCAGAAATAAAAATCATTGTTTATTTTTATCAATTTACAAAATGCTAAATGAGTGAACCCAAACATACAGCCAAAGTCATTAAGAACTATCTTCAGCGTAAAGAACAATAATTAGTGGAAGTGATGGTATGGCCCCCACAGAGCCCTGATCTCAACATCATCCAGTGTGTCTGGGATTACATGAAGAGACAGAAGGATGTGAGAAAGCCTACATCCACAGAAGATCTGTGGTTAGTTCTCCAAGATGTTTGGAACAACCTACCAGCCGAGTTCCTTCAACAACTGTGTGCAAGTCTACCTAGAAGAATTGATGCTGTTTTGAAGGCAAAGGGTGGTCACACCAAATATTGATTTGATTTAGATTTCTCTTTTGTTCATTCACTGCATTTTGTTGATTGATGAAAATAAATGATTAAAACTTCAATTTTTGAAAGCATTCTATGTTTACAGCAGTTTTACACACAGCCTAAAACTTTTGCACGGTACTGTACATATCTACAAAAAAACAATGTTCCAGCCTCTGTAAGAGAATATTGTGACTGACTGTATCAAATGCAGCATTAGGATCTAATAGAACAAGTTAGATGAAAAACTCATCCATGCGTTCATCTTGAGTAGAATTGATTTCTGCAATAGTGTCTTCACAGGTCTGCCTAAAAACTCAATCAGACAGCTGCAGCTGCTCCAGAACGCTGCTGCCTGCGTCCTCACTAAAACTAAGAAAGTGGAGCACATCACTTCAGTTAGGAAGTGCTTACATTGGCTACCTGTATCTCAGGGAATAGGCTTTAAAATACTTCTCTTAATATATAAATCACTGTATGACCTAGCACCAAAATATATTAAAGATTTGTTGTTGGTGTATCAACCTTCCAGACCACTCAGGTCTTCTGGCTCAAATCTACTCTGCATCCCCAGAATCAGAACCAAACATGGAGAAGCAGCATTCAGTTCTTATGCTCCACTAATCTGGAACAAACTTCAAGAAAACTGCAAAAATGCTGAATCTCTGAGTTCTTCTAAATCAAGGTTAAAACTTTTTTGTTTTGAGTTGCATCTGACTGTGAAATATTTCAATCTGTAGTCCTTTGTTGTTATTTATTATGTCAATGCTATGTACTTTTATTCCTTGTGTCTTCGTATGATTTCGTTATGTGAAGCACTTTGAATTGCCTTGTTACTGAAATGTCATATACAAATAAACTTGGCTAAAATGCTGGAAATTAAGATCTGTTCAATAAAAAAGATCTGATCAATTATTTGCCTCGATGTCATGCCGCTGCCACTTGTCCCTTTCTTCAAAATAAAAAGGCTGGTAATGAAGATCTGACGTGTTTTCTTCAAAGAATGTGAAAATAGTTCTTCTTTATCTTCTAGTAAAGCTAAAATATAATTCCTGGACAATATGGATGCAGTGACACTTTACACTCTCTAACAGACACAAGCTGTGCCTTCTGTACATGATCCTGCTTCTGAAGTCCACAGTGAGTTGGGAGAGGGTATAAACAACATCAAGTGAAACAAAATGCTGGGCAGAATCTAGGACAGGCCTTTCCCAGAAGAGGCTACACTGAATGATATCACTTCCCAAAGTGAAACCACTATCCAACTGTACATCACTTTTTCCAGCTGCCTCTTTGCTGCGCTGTTGAGTTCTCCATAACCACTTTCATTAACTAATACAAGCTCTGAAACATTCTCATAGCCTTTAGACTGGATTTGACTCCATCTTATTAACATTCATTTCAGTTTCACCTGCTGAAAGTGCTAAAACAAACAAGAACATTGTTATCCATAGTAGCACGGTTCAGAAACTTCATCTTACCCTGCTGCTCTAAAAACAACATGTGGTCGCTTGTACTCCTGTCACTTTGACATACTGTATATACTGCATATTTGTATGGCATAGAAAGACATGCAGCTTTAAGTAAATACATTTAAAATTTCATGCAACACTAAAGCAAATGTTATGGTTTGATGTTTGAAGGCTGTCTGTTCTCAGCTCTACCATGCTGCAATCAGTGCAATTTCACTCTTCTGCGATCTGCTAATCCCTGATAAGCACTCTCCAGCCTTCAAGTCTCTTCCAGATTATCAAAAGCTACTGCCTGTAGATGTCCACCTTTTTTTCCTTACCCTTGTTTGATCTCCCTGTTACGACCACGTTTCTGTGCCCTGGATTCTCCTGCCTTGCCTTGCCTTGACTTGCCTTCATCTGACTTTTACCATGCCTCTGATCTCTGGACATTAACTTTGTTTCTTTGCCCCGACCTCTGAATTTTGCCAAGCCTTTGGATAAGTAATCTGATCACTGCCTCTTCGTGTATAGCCCTTGCATGTCTCCTTTTTTACTCTCTGGATTCTAGATTTATAACTGACAGATTTTCTGCCATTAAGCTGGCCCAGGACTCTGTTTCCACGATACCTATTGTGATGTCATCACCCTTGGCTGTTATTTTCTAGTTTCTCTCTGTAGAGGCAAGAGTAACTTGAAACTGTACAGGCTGAAGAGGAACTGTCTGGAGATGGAAACGTCACATCCTTGTTGATCCCCAGAACAGACAAATTCCTGGAGCAGTATTCCGTTCAGAACAAAGCCCTCGTACCAATTCTGAAAAGGGTTTTTGGTTTTCATTTTGAGTCTTTCAGATTAGCGGACTTGTTAACAGCCCCTAGCTTGTTTTCTCCCCTTACAGAGTTTCTGGTGTGCTTCTGTAAAGGTTTTTTGACTCCTGTCAGTTGCAGATTTAAAATAAATCTTCTAAACCCTTCTCTGTGTCTGGCTAAATTTTCAGGTCCTTTGTCTGGTTTGTTACAGCCAGACCCTCTGCTACCCTCTACATTCATACACCTTTACGCAGAGAGGTGAGTGAAAGTTTGTTCCTAAAAGACACCTCTTATTACAAAGTTGGACCTTATGTAGAATATAAATAGAAGTGTGTATAACATTTGGTTAAAAATAATCCCTCTGTTTATAACCAATCATGCAGATACTTTAGAACTCGACCTTGCTGCTCTTCCTGTTTGGTGAGTAACACTGTCACTGCAAGACTTAAATATATAAAAGCACTGTAGTTAATAATTGGCCTAGGATTAATGAATAAATCTTATTAAAAGATGATTTCTACTCCTCCTCGCCTAGCAGTTCGAAGAATGTGAAAATTTAAATAATGAGGAGGAGACTCATTCATACTAACATCCTGTTGCAGTCAGATTTCTGTGAGACATAGTAAATCTGATTATCACTAATCAAGACATTAACTAATGACTCTTTGAAGAGAGATCTTATGTCTAATAAACCACACTTAATTGTTCTGTTTTTTGATCAACAGAAGTAGTATTTACATTGATGAGATTTTCATGATCTACTCCTTTTAGTTTAGCTCTCAGTCTGTTTTAATTGGCCCTTGGACAAAACATTGTCTTATTGGGGTAATAGGTAGATGCAGAGAGATGTGTTAAACTTCACCTCTGCTTCCTGGTCTGGACCCTGGGTTGTCAGCATTTCGGAGATCTAACAAATATGGCCAGATTTAGAAAAAAAAGCTGCTCTGTCCAAAGTGGGATGGATGCCATCTCTCTGAATAAAACCAGGTTTTCCCTAAAATGTTCACCAATTATCAATTTAGCCCACATCATTTTCAAGATACCTAGAGAAGGAGAAGAAAAGCACCCCAAACTGGCGATGCTACTGCTATAACCAATGCTAGTGACCTTTAAACACACCAAAAAAATGTGTAAAACATAAAGGGCTCCCAAATGTGTATCAAGGCAGATTAATTTTTCCCATAGCTAAAGCTCAGACATGCCATTTCTTGGATGCAAGTGAGATTGGTTACGGCACAGCTTCATACAAGAGCTGGACATTGTTCATAGCTAAATCCAGAGTTGCCTCTCTGAAGAAGATAATACTTCCCAGGATTGAGCTGATTGCTGCAGTCATAGCAGTAAAGGTGGATAGACTGTTAAAACAAGAGTTGAAGACCAGAGTCTGTGTAACATGTTTCATTTGAAAAATTGTGCCTTTAAATGCTGCTGTAGGTTTATCTGTCATTCCCTTTATTTTAAATGTTCCTTGAACTGCTCACTACAAATGTTTTTTTTGTTTTTTTTTCAATGTAATCAGTCCAATTACATTGAAAGAAACAAGCAGTTCATCTATTATTGTTGGCTTTCTTTTCCGAGTCATAACATCAAGCTAGTTCGACTCTCAAAAGTGACATATCATGCAAAATCCACTTTTTTGCCTTTAATTATATCTTGTTGTGCACTTTGAGTCTGTAGCAGTGCAGAAAAGTTGAATGTAGTCTCTCCAGGTGTTGCAGAGATATTTTTAGATTGTTTGGGTCATATTTTTTTACTCCGTTCAGTTTTTTCTATCATCTGTTACACTTTTCCAACTGTTACATCATAGTATTTGCTGTGGAACAGCTAAACAAGGTCATGGACTTCCGCCTGATCAATTTCGCGTATCTGCCTTATTTATCGCTGCAATTTTGTAGTCTAAGATCAAGTATGCCTACACTGCAAGAGGATAAGTTCAATTCGGTTGTTGGATGTATTAACCCACACTATTCATTACACCATCCCCAGCATCAGAACCTCTTCGAAGTGTCCGGTAACATTTCTTTTTTCATCGAAATGTTCCCACATCAGTGGGGAAATTCCTATTCCGGTACTTCGAGGATGAGTTGTTCAGCAACCTCCACCTCTATCAAGAAGGATTTGCTGACAGACTTCATCTGATTAAGGGGTCAGCTCCTTCCGTCTATGGAAACGACGGACACAGCAAAGCGGTTATCCACAAATAACGCTAAAATGAAAACAAACTTTATTTTAGACATGAATTTATTGTGTGTTGTGTTGGAGAAAACCCCTCGCCTTTCCTGATGGATCTTTTATTCTGGAAGCAAGACTGGTAGTTAGCAAAAGAATCACAAGAGAATTAAATGTAACCATTCAGACTATATTGGACTGGAGAAAAGTATATTAACATTGTATGCATTCAGTGACCATTTTTGCTCCACTGAACACAGTCAGCTCCTTCAAAGCCAAAAAGGATAAAGAGTGAATTCCACAGAGTTCACTTATACTAGCATACACTTGGGGGTGGGGCAAGAACTAATACCAGAAAGCCCCAAAACAAAGCACCCCCAGTGCTTCCTGAGATGGGCCAGGCCTGCATTCCTTGGCAAAAAAACAACTTCTTCTATGGTCACAACATTGGGGCCAGTTGAACATCTGGTTTAGGAGCAGATGGACCCAGATTTCATCTCCTTCCAAGACATCCTCAGGGGGGGTGATAACTTCTGAGGTATGTGCATTGTGCACAGTAGCACCCCCTGCAAAACCTGAGAGGTCACCAGGACTTACGTAAAGGGCTGCAGTTCGACTCCTCTTCTCTTTTAACCTGAAAAGAATTACCCATTCCTCTAATATCAGCATCTCTAATAATAGCAGCGTGCCTTCTGCTTATGTTAGCGCTGTGTGCTGCTTTTAGCTCCTTGAGGACAGAACCGTACTGCGTGTTTTGAATATCATTTCAACAGTTTTTGATTTGTTTTTGCCGTTTTTGTCTTGTTTCTCCGGCACAAGAGAATTGTTATCAAACTGCAACAATGGCTGAACGGGTCAAAGTGGAGCTTGACCTCTAGGGGGGCGGGGTGTGAAGTGCCTAAGTAGCCTTTAAAGAGACTGCAGCAAAACGAGTTGCTCTCAGACGCACCTCAGAACAGGGATAAAAGACGAGCCTGTGGAGCTACAATAACAAGGAGTTTGGACCAGAGCATTGCATTTCCACAACTGAATGATTTAAGTGTGAACAGGAAGAATTTAAAAGCATATGTCCCCTTTAAGGCTGGATTAGCTCATCTAATTAGCCAATGCATGCATGTCAACTACTAATCCATTTATTTGCCAAATATTTTGTAGTCTTTACTTTCATGTTGCAAATATCCATTTGTTTAGATGTTCCCATACTTATAATTGACCTGTTTTACTTTTCTCAAGTGTTTTTGTGTGGTTTAAATCAAGTTATAAATAAAGGGTAAGTCAAATGTAAACCTGTAAATATCAGATTTTGCAATGTGAAATTAAATCTAAATATGCCATGTGCCTTTAATTTCCATTATTTTAAACATAAAAAATAACATGAATTATTTCCACTAATTCTGGTGATTAAACTGCCACGTTTTTATTGCATGCATTTTCCTAATATAAGTTACCCAAGTATTTGTGAATATATTCATGAACTACGTAATGTGTTAAGTGTTGCTAGTACATAGCTTAACATTTTAACCACCCTTTTTATTCACCTTGTTATTGTTTTGTTTATTTTGAAGGCCTGACTGACACACTGACACTTTAAATTTCAAAATGGAGAGAACTCAACAGGACTCATTGGGTAAGTCAATAAATATGTTAAAAGTATAAAAAAAACTCCATGTTTTTCTCTTCTTACAGCTTGACGTTTTGGATTCATTCATTAATGAAAAAATACAATAAATTTAATCATACATCTTTACACAAGAACAAATAAATTTCACATAGTGGTCTCCATGTGTTAATGATGTTTATGAAGGCAGGATCTTTATCTAATTCACCATCTGGAAATTAAAAGTCTGTTGTCTCATTTTCTTAGTGCTGTTAAAATAGATTTTTTTTGTGTAGGATTTAATTAAAACACGTTTTGGAGAGACTGCATTCATGCTTCTTGTATGCTCTTCAACATATGCCGCTAGATATTGACTATATGGAGTTTGTGTGTAATCAGGAAATAGTTTTTGTTAATGCACCTAACTCAGCATATCCACCTATCCGAAGATGTTACAGCAAGGTTGACGGACTTGCACAATGCAATTCAGAACCATAGAACTACTCAAGAGCTGCAACCTGTTGTAGAATTTTCAAGACAAAGTGCGCTTGGGCGTTCATCGATACTACAAACTGAACACCTTGCTCACCTGCTTGAAATTGGACTACCTGTTATTATAATTTTAAAATTGTTGGGAGTATCATGTGCTACACTGTTTAGAAGGATGACTGAGAACAATTTGTCAGTCCATAATTTGTATAGTGCATGCAGTGATGCAAAGTTTGATGAATCTATCACCAATATTAAGGACAGAATGCCACATGCAGGCTATCGATTGAGAGCACAAGGACACCATGTGGGGTGGGACAGAGTCAGAGCATTGAGTAGACAGCATTGGAATATTGTCTAGAATGACCCAGATGGGATAACATATGAAGGATGTATTTGATACCCTGTCCTTAGTATGTTGTGCAAATAAATACTAATCACAAGCTCATTAACT
Organism: Crenichthys baileyi; assembly: GCA_036173005.1. Lineage (NCBI taxonomy): Eukaryota > Metazoa > Chordata > Actinopteri > Cyprinodontiformes > Goodeidae > Crenichthys > Crenichthys baileyi. Next base: position 43,580 of record JAHHUM010001341.1, on the reverse strand, counting down.
GCAATCCGTTTCAGACGACAGCGTCATGTTTTTCAGAGAAAAGATTCCAAACTTGTGGACACAAGTTGTCAAAACAATGCAAAGAACTCATATAACATTACTGTTTGACCACCTAAATTAATGAGCTGACATTGCAGCTGCTCTCCCTTGATATACATCTAGTGACAGACTTTCAGTTGGCATAACAGAAAAAAATAAAATTATGAAGACAAAATATGTACATACTGTGAGCATACAGAACTAAACTAACCAGTGATGACATGTTTAGCCGCATGCTGTCATTCAACCGCTGGCTGTATAGGTGGTGTCCAGAAAACGATGTGGGCTACATTGATAATTGGCGAACATTTTGGGGAAAACCTGGTCTGATCCGGAGAGACGGCATCCATCCCACTTTGGATGGAGCAGCTCTTCTTTCTAGGAATCTGGCCGAATTTATTAGTTCTCCAAACCTCTGACAACCCAGGGTTCAGACCAGGAAGCAGGGTCGTAGTTTAATACTCCTCTCTGCAGCTTCTGTACTGCTACCCACCCATTACCCTATTAAGACAGTGTCTCGCCCACGGCCAAAATTGAATAGATTAAAAAATTATCTAAAAAGAGGAAATCAGGAAAATCTAATAAAAATAAACACAACTCAGACTAAAAATAAAAATAAAACAATTAAATGTGGCTTACTGAACATAAGATCTCTCTCTTCAAAGACTTTGCTAGTTAGTGACCTGATTTGTGACAATCAGATTGATTTATTTTGCCTCACAGAAACCTGGCTGCAGCAAGAGGATTATTCAATTCAATTCAGTTTATGTATATAGCACCAATTCACAACACATGTCGTCTCAAGGCACTTCACAAAAGTCAGGAACATACATTCCAATTAATCTTAATCATAAAACAGTGCAGCCAGATTCTGTTATTTATTCAAATTGGATAAAAAGTTTTTCTATCTAAGGAAAGGAAACCCAGCAGATTGCATCCAGTCAGCGACTTGCAGCATTCACTCCTCCCGGATGAACATGTAGAGACAGTGGACAGTCACTGGCGTTGACTTTGCAGCAATCCCTCAATTATGTTACTATAAATGAGTCAACTCCTACTAATTATTAAAATTTTCACATTCCTCGAAATACTGGGCGAGGAGGAGGAGTAGCAACCATCTTTCAGTCCGATTTATTGACCAATCCCAGACCAATCAATAGCTACAACGCTTTTGAATATTTAATCCTTAGTTTTCCTCATCCAAATTGCAAAGCACTAAAACCACTTCTGTTTGTTGTTTTGTACCGTCCACCAGGCCCTTACTCTCAATTTGTAGATCAGTTTTCAGACCTTTTATCTGATTTAGTGTTAAATACAGATAAAGTTATTATAGTGGGGGATTTTAACATTCATGTTGACACTGAAAGTGATAGCTTAAATATAGCCTTTAATGGTATCTTAGACTCAATTGGCTTTACTCAAAACATTAACAAACCTACCCACGTTTGTCTTCATTCTCTGGACCTTGTGCTGACATATGGCATTGAGTGTACAGACATAACAATATTTTCTCACAACCCTGTGCTGTCTGACCATTTTTTTATAACCTTTGAGTTTAATTTAACCGAGTACTCCACACCTGAAAGAAAATTTCATCATAGTAGATCATTATCAGACGATGCTGTAACAACCTTTAAAGAATCTGTTCCCCTTTTAATTTGCTCATTATCACAGAAAAACACAGTGGAGGGCAATAATTTTGTTTCTTCCCCTTCACAAATTGATTCTCTTGTTCATAGTGTTACTTCATCATTGCGTGGTGCATTAGACAATGCAGCCCCCTTGAAAAAGAAGGTAATTATTCATAGGAGGCTAGCTCCCTGGCTTAATTCAGAGCTGCGTACTTTAAAGCAGAATGTTAGAAAATTGGAGCGAAAATGGCGCTCTACACACCTAGAGGATTCCTACTTAATCTGGAAAAATAGCTTACTGTTGTATAAAAAGTCACTTCACCAAGCTAGAACAGCTTATTACTCATCCTTAATAGAAGAGAACAAGAATAATCCTAGGTTTCTCTTTAGTACAGTTGCTAAACTTACACAGAGTCATAGCTCTGTTGAGCCATCCATTCCCTTGGCTCTGAGCAGTCATGATTTTATGGGATTCTTCCAAAATAAAATTGATTCTATTAAGAAGAAAATCTTTGACACACTCCCAGAGATGATTACTTCATTCTCAACAAGTGAGACAACATTGGAAGTAACTGTAGAACCTGATCTGTGTTTGGACTGTTTTGATCCTGTGGAGCTTCCAGAGTTATCAGAAATATTAGCTTCATCTAAACCTTCAACTCGTATGTTAGATCCAATCCCAACCAAATTATTTAAGGAAGTGTTCCCTCTGATTACCAGCCCCATTTTAGATACGATTAATTTATCTTTAGTAAATGGATATGTACCACAAGCTTTTAAGGTAGCTGTAATTAAACCTTTACTTAAGAAACCTTCGCTTGATCGGGATGACTTAATAAATTACAGACCGATATCCAATCTTCCATTCTTATCTAAAATTCTTGAGAAAATAGTTGCTAATCAAATGTGTGAGCATTTACACAGCAATGACCTGTTTGAAGAGTTTTAGTCAGGCTTCACAGCTCATCATAGCACTGAAACAGCTCTGCTGAAAGTCACTAATGATATTCTTATTGCCTCAGATAATGGACTTGTGTCTGTACTGGTTCTGTTAGATCTCAGTGCTGCATTTGATACAGTTGATCATAATATTCTCTTAGAAAGGCTGGAACATGCTGTAGGGATCAGAGGAACAGCACTAGGCTGGTTTAAATCTTATTTGTCTGACAGATTCCAGTTTGCTCATGTAAATGATAAATCATCTTTAAACTCCAGGGTTAATTGTGGAGTACCACAGGGTTCAGTACTTGGGCCAATTCTCTTTACTATATATATATGCTTCCAATAGGTCAAATTATCAGGCAGCATAGAATAAATTTTCACTGTTACGCTGATGACACTCAGTTTTACTTATCCATAAATCCTGATGAGCCCAACCAGTTAGATAGACTACAAGCATGTCTTGAAGACATACAAACTTGGATGACTTTAAATTTTCTGCTTCTGAATTCAGACAAGACAGAAGTTGTCATCTTTGGACCGGAGTCTTTAAAAAAGAAACTGCTTAGTCAATCACCTAACCGGGATGGCATTAAATTGACCTCCGATAATAAAGTAAAAAACCTTGGTGTTATTTTTGACCAGGACATGTCATTTAAATCCCATATTAAACAGGTTTCCAGGATTTCCTTCTTTCATCTCCGGAACATTGCCAAAATTAGAAATATCCTGTCCAGGAGTGATGCTGAAAAACTAGTCCATGCATTTTTTACTTCAAGGCTGGACTATTGTAATTGTTTACTATCAGGATGTCCACAAAATGCAGTTAAAAGCCTTCAGCTGATTCAAAATGCTGCAGCAAGAGTTCTGATGAAAATTAAAAAGAGAGATCATATTTCCCCTACTTTAGCTTCCCTTCATTGGACCTGTTAAATCCAGAATAGAATTTAAAATTCTCCTCCTCACATATAAAGCCCTTAATGATCTAGCTCCATCATACATCAGAGATCTGATTGTTCCATATGTTCCTAACAGAGCACTTTGTTCTCAGACTGCAGGTTTACTGGTGGTTCCTAGAGTCTCTAGAAGTAGAATGGGAGGCAGATCCTTTAGTAATCAGGCTCCTCTCCTGTGGAACCAGCTCCCAGTTTTAGCCCGTGAGGCGGACACCCTGTCTACTTTTAAGTCTAGGCTTAAAACTTTCCTTTTTGATAAAGTTTATAGTTAGAGTGGCTTAGGTTATCCTGAGCTATCTTCCTTATTTTACCTCCGTCTTCTTCTCCCCTTGTTGGATAGAGTAAGGGGGAGTCAGGTTGAGGTGCAAACACACCCTCCATTTCTGCTACCTGTATGACCCCCTCTCTTTTCCAATGGTTATGGTCAATCTGACAGAGAGAGGTATCCCAATCGTTGTGGTTTTTAGTATAACAATGGCAATCAGTGGGCTCTAGATGGACAACCTGTCTACTTTTAAGGCTAGGCTTAAAACTTTCCTTTTTGATAAAACTTATAGTTAGAGTGGCTTAAGTTATCCTGAGCTATCTCTGTAGTTATGCTGCTATAGGCTTAGGCTGCTGGAGGACATAATGACCACTTTTACCCTTTTCGCTACATTCTCACACTACTCTTCAATTTTGCATTATTTGCTGTTATTTCAGCTTTTAACTTTGTTCTCTCTCTTTTCTCTTCCTAGAAGCTACACCTGGCCTGACTCTGTGTCTACCTGTAACACCTTTCTGGAGAGGGGCATCGTCTGAGCTTCTGCTGGCAACAACTTAATGCTCACCCTCTACCGATGATCCACATTGCCCTGTCTTTCAGTGTTTAACCCTTTCTCTCTCCTAGACGTAGCTACTGACTGAGCTTTTACTGTAACTAACTCTATGTGCTCTCTTCAGACTCTAACCTTGAAAACTGGCTCAGAGTTTATCTGTTCTTTCTTTCTAGGTGAAATGACTAAAGGAGCTGCATCCATTAACATTTACCTTTTCTTTCCCATAGAAAGTAATCCTGGATCAGTGCTTCTTTGTTCTCTTTGTGTCTCTGCTCTGTTCTCTCTAACCCCCAGTCGGTCGTGGCAGATGGCCGCTCACACTGAGCCTGGTTCTGCTGGAGGTTTCTTCTTGTTAAAAGGGAGTTTTTCCTCTCCACTGTCGCTACATGCATGCTCAGTATGAGGGATTGCTGCAAAGTCAACGCCAGTGACTGTCCACTGTCTCTACATGCTCATCCGGGAGGAGTGAATGCTGCAAGTCACTGACTGGATCCAATCTGCTGGGTTTCCTTAGATAGACAAACTTTTTATCCAATTTGAATAAATAACAGAATCTGACTGCACTGTTCAATGATCGGGATTAATTGTAATGCATGTACCTGACTTTTGTGAAGTGCCTTGAGACGACATGTGTTGTAAATTGGCGCTATATAAATAAACTGAATTGAATTGAATTGAATTAAATAAATCTAAGGAATATAAAACCCATCTTGAACGAATTAAAAGCTATTTTTAAATTTCACTTTGTGAACTTATTTATAGATTGTATATTACTTGGGCATGAGCAAAATTTGTATAATATTATTTATTTGAAAAACTATTTTTATTAAACACAATACCATTTCATAATATTTCTTGGAATATTTTCTTGGCAATTTTTAGAAAACTAAATGCCTTAATAACATTAAGATAATTTCACATTCTACATCCAAATTAGTTTTGTTTTGTGTCCTGGAATTCAGTTATGGCTTGCTCTGGCCAAATTACTCCTATGAAACCCAAATTTACATTATCAGAGGCAATTAAAACAGTCCTTTACCTTTATAGGCAAAGAATTGTTTACCTATAAATAAATGTGCTAGCGACATGTCCAGGTGTTCCTCTCCTTCACCTAAAGTCAGCTGGGATTCATTCCAGTTCCCCATGACTTTAATGACAAATAAACAACAGATAAAGACTGCTTGGAACCACAACTAATAAAATAAAAAATAACTGCCAATGTATCCTAAATGTACACTTAAACAACAGAAGGTAACAGAATGAATCAAGAACTCTTCCTTAATCTTGAGCACAGCCAGTTACAAAATTACATTACTTTGATTAACCAAACATTCCAAACAATGACATGAGCAACAGATGAATATTTTATTCCATACTAACATTGAACAAACTAACATTGGATTATTTCACTACAGTTCATATCCCTTATATTGTATGTTTTACACAAACCCAAAACCGGTTTCAACAGATTTCAGACGAATAAAAAATGTCTTTCTGAAGGGCAGAGTGTGACCTGTAGTGGCTTGCCAAATGTAACTGTCTGTTACAGGTGGATGAAGTGGGCATGTGTGTGGAATCTGTGGAGGGCACCACTTCCAGCTTAAGGCCCAAACAGGACATTTCCCAGCCAACCTAGAACTTCATAAGCAAATGTTATTCTTGAAACAACGTGGGCTTAAACCTGCAACCTCAGGATTTTCAGACTGCAGCACTGACCACTGAGCTACTGCAGTATTATTCATTTTACATAAAATAATAATTAGCAATATAAGAAATTGGAAGCATGATAACGTTTTAGTGTAATGATGAATACAATTTTGGGATGTTTGTTACACTAATTAGTTACTGTATGAGTTGAAAAAAAATTACAAATACAGAAAGACAAACAAAAAAACCCAGACACACAGCAGAAGATATGTGTTTTTTTCCTAGACCTAAGACCCACACAGTAGTGGATTTTAAGGTTAATTACTCTTTAACATAAATTGCACTAAAACTATACTAATTTGAAATAACTGACCTCTATTTAATCTAAATCTTTTTGCAGTTTTTATCTGAGGTAAAGTAATGAAAACAGCAATGAAAAGTAACTATCATCCATGTAACAAAATTAAAATGTTATCTTGGAAGACCTACCCCTTAAACTAAGCTACATATCATATGTAAACAATTAAGCAAAACAAATCTCTAAAAACACTGCATAAAATAAAATAAATAGTCCAGTATAGGTGGTCTTCATTGTTAGTTACTAAATGCAAACTGAATTTTAATTAATATTATTATAATTATTGTGTAATATTTATTGAAACAGAAATTACCTCTTCGTGCTTACTATCATCTGATTTAGTGACTATCCTTTTTCCAAGTGCAGCTAAAGATAATGAAAGCTCCTTTGATGATTTGGAAGATACGCTGCTTGGACCAGGTAATACATTTATTGCAGAGCTTGCGTGTCTTGCAGGTACACAAGCTTAGTTGAAGCTTCCCTTGGCCTTCTTTGCCACAGATCGGTTAAAAATACCTGAATATTGCCTTTGAGAAAACAGAGACATAGACTAAATTAAACAAAACATAACTTACAGACACAACATTATCTATTAAAGTAGACAAGTATATATGTAAATATAAGAAAATTGACAAATTAAATTAACATAATTTGTAAATTCTGAAATGAAAATAAGCACATTTTATATTTTCAAAACCTGACTGACACTGCTGGTGATGGAAAGTGAAGAAGTTTGTGGCCCTGCTAGTATTTGTAATGGTGGGCTAGTTGTTGTATTTCCAACTCTCTGGCGGCTGCTGGAACTAAGGCCTGAGCCATTTTCCCTCACTGCCTGCAAAAATCGCAACACCTAAAGTGTCATAATTACACAACATATACACAGATCGAGAAAAAAAGACAACACAAATTGCAAAAGAAAACATGCCATACATTATTACTGTCTCAGTTTTCTCACATCGCATTTCCCATTTCCCATTGTACATATACCAGCATTTAGGGACATGCCCTTTCCCCTCCTTACATATTATCAGCAGCGTACCAAGTCTAAAAGACATGTATGTGTTGGTAGGTGATGTCTGTTAAATAAATTTTTAGCACGTAAAAGAAGACTATTAAATATTTGGCAAATAAATGGATTAGTAGTTGACATACATGCCTGGGCTAGCTAGATGAGCTACTCTAGCCTTAAGAGTCGAACTAGCTTGATGCTATGACTCGATTGTAAAAAAAACCTTTTTCATGAATAACTTTTAAATATAAAGAAAAGGTGTCCCTGAAACTGTTAAAAGTGGCTTTTTAATTAGAACAGAGAAAATGACCTACAGCTTATGACAGTTCCAACAATGGGCGCGCTAATAACTGCACCCAAATATTGAACTTTTTTATGTATTGTCTAAGGTCATAAATGGTAATTAATATGGTCATTGCCACCGACATGAACTGGTAACTTTATTCTTTCTGTCTAGGTGCACATTAAGATCACACTTACTTATGAAGATGGACTGCGTTTTGGACACCCCGCCATTACGTGTACTCTGTCCCATGATGGAGGCTAAAGCACTGCCACAAAATGGCGCTACTCCTCTCGTTAGTTTCAGGGAGTTTTTATTGTTCCAGAAAAAAAAGAACCCACCCATTTAAATTTGTTTATTTCAGCACTACAGTCTAAAAATACAATTTTTAGAATCCAGTAACCTTAATGTAAGTGCATGTTTTCAATATAGTAGTTATTGGGCTCCTGGGTCAAGTCAAATATACGGTATTTCCAGTAGCCCAGTTAATCTGGTAATGCTCAGATTTTCTCCTGCTTGGAACACATCATCTCATTTGTGAATCAACCCATGAGGTAAGAAAAGTCTCAAAAGTCGTAAGCACAGGAAAGCTGATCTGTGCACTCGTGTTGACCGATCCGTCCACAGCTGGCGATTTGTGCACGCACATTTGCCAATTTGTATGCGTAGTGTATTACTATTTGTGCAGTTTGAATATTTTTGAGAAACTGTTTACACAATAGTGAAAGTTAACATACACATTTACGCCATGTAAATGGCGTAAATCTGAATGCCACATTTACGTGTCAGACACTTTTGTGAATTATGTTGTACACTTACAGATCTTGCTGTATGCTTGTGGATCTTTTTGAGACTAATTTCGCTCCATAGTTTATGTGCAGAAGATAAGAGTCTCTAAGGTGCGATCTGACATAAGCATAAATTTCATTAATGCAGAGAGAGAGTTCTGAGAGACCCTGGAAAAGATTGATCACTCCAAAATAAGGGATGACATAAAACAGAAAGGTATCACATGGATTTTTTTAAAACTGGAGCTGCCTCCCATCAAGGTGTAATATGTGAATGACTGATTCACACTATCAGGAAGGTGTTAAACACTATTTTGAGACAGCAGACGGCAGAAGATGATAGCGAAGTTGAAGCAGTCATTAATGATCATCCTTTGACTGCTGCATCAGATAATACAAATAACTTAGGGGCTGATCTTTAAAGACTCAAAATAAGAAGCACTAATTTGCTTGTGCAAAAAAAAAAAAAAAAATTGCATGCTGCTAAATTGTGATTTTAGCATCCATTTTGAAAATGAAGGATTTAATCTGCCTTATAATTACTTTAGTTCTTTCCTATTAATTATATTATCAACATCAAATCACAATAGGTCCTTTGCATGTTGTGTATTTACAATTATACAGGCTGTGCGCTTCTCTGGTAGATGATCATTTATGTGTGATGTGTGCACCTCTGCATGATCAGGTTTGTGCCTCAGCAGTAGATGATCATTGTGAGCGATGGTGCGCTGGAATGATCCTGACGCAAGAAAAAAAGGCTTGCAAGGAGTTTTATCGTAGGAGATATGTCATGGCTTCTGTTTATGATTGGCTCCAAATCAGACCTTAGATTATCCTACATAGAATCCTTTATTCTCATCTATTTTTATAATTTTTATTTTTTACAGTCCAAATCTGTTGACACATGTACAGAAGATTCTCTCTCTCCGTTATCTGTCATTCTATCTATGCCTGCTTCTCACCACACTGACAGCAGACATTTTGCTTCCCAGTTAAAACGTACATTTCAAACATGCTAAATCTAGACGCAGAAACAGCACCGCAATCTGTTTTAGGTTTGATCAATTGCATCAAACCTAAAACAGGTTACGGGATTGCATTTGCATATCCTCCTCCCATAAATTTGTGCGTTTGGGTCATTATCATATGTTTTGCATATTCATGAAGGCAAACACACTAAAATGTTTGCACCTGCTGTTCTGCTAAATATACACACGGAATTCGATTAGTACCTGGTTTGTAGGTCTGCTTTGTCAACGCAAACAGGTGCGTGTGGTTTTGTACATACAAACGTGCCCCATCATTAGGATGGTTTGCCATATTCTAATGAATCCCATCATGTCATCATAAAGAGTATAAGACTATTCCATGGGGAGTATCTTGAGAATTTCTTTGTATTAATTGCCCAGGGTTGGTCTTCCTCGCTATTTTCAGGAGTATACGGATTAATTTAGCAATGTGATCATTCCTTGCCTTATTCACATTAGCAGCCAAGATACACTGGGGTGGTGATAGTTCCAAATCGTATACAATCACACTGACCAACCCATCCCCCACCTCTCTACAGAACATTTGGACGTTTGAAACGTTCAGTGGGGCCCAAACCTGGCCTACACCTTAGTAGTGGTGCAGTAGAGCCTGTGCAGTATTTTGAATTGTCTCTCTCAGTCGCTATTACCCCTCCGGGTGTTGAACGTTTTTTATACTTGTTTTCCAAGAATTGTCTTCTAACTGACTGCTCAAATATATCTGTCATTGCTTCTGTATAAGGTAAGTGGCATAGCTAGAGTACTTAAAGTTTCATAAATACAAGAAAAGAATTTTGTATGGGTTGCGTGAGCATCTTGTTAAGAAATGGAGTTTAACGAAAATTCAGAATGAAAGACTCACCCTCGCCGTCTCACCGTCCAATGACTTTCCTGTGCGTTTCCCGGCCTTCCAATCAGCATCCTGTCCGCCTGATTCATCATCCAATCGCCTTCCGACGCCTTGTTTTTAAAGGACCTTTGGCTGTGTTCCTCCTCGCTTGTCAGCTGAGCTCATCCCTCCTCCACCCCACCTCCACCATCTTCCTTCCCATCTACTCCTGGCTTCCTCGATCCCTGGCCGCCAATCCGCCACCAGTGTCGGATCAGGGGGAAGACATCTCTAAATATAAGCTTTACAATGTTCATCCTATCTCATATCATTCTCAACATTCATGTCTTCCTCTCAGGGCCAAGCGCCATAGATATAAATATGTAATTTCACATCATTAAAACTTTTCTAATTGCCAACCCTCTCTTTGTGAGTCTTTTCAGATTAAAATGATTCATTTTGGACTTGACAATTTTTTTAAATATAGTCATGTACGTACTTGTAAGTAACGATAGAAATGAGTCCTGCTGCAGAGAGCAATTAGCTTTTAGGCCTTCGAAAGACTCCATTGTCTCGCCATTATACAGTCTGGCAAGCTGTTCTAGACCCCTCTCTTCCCAGAGTTTAAACACTGAGTCCTGACACGAGGGAGGAAAGTCTGGATTTCTCCATATGAGAGCCAGAAGAGATGAATAGTTTTTGAGCTTAAAATAGACTCTAATCCTGTTCCAAGGTTTCAATGTGTTCAGTACAATATATGTTTTTTGATCCTCTGCTTTTGTCTTCGTGTAATGTTCGAAGAGGCGTTTTTTTTAATGGTAATATACCACAGTTCCTTGCTTCCATATAAGTCCAAGTACTGGCAATGTCTGGATTTACCCATTCGTATATGGGCATGATTTGTGCTGCCCAGTGGTATAGCTGTATATTTGGGACACCAATTTATCTCAGTTCTCGTAACTTCCTGTAACTTGCTAATTTTCATTTTGACCTTTCTACCTGCCAGATGAATTGTATATACATTCTGTCCAAGTCTGTGAAAAAGCTGATGGGGAGGTGGACTCAAGCCTGCCATAGCACCGATAGGCATGGCCTGAGTTTTTAATAGATTGACTCTGAAGCCTGATACATCTCCACGTAGGTGTATACAGTCCAGGAGACAGGGGATTAAATTATCAACCAGGTACATCAGTATGTTGTCTGCATAAGGAGATTTTTTTGTGCACTGTGCCTTTAGAACCGAAGCCTTTAATCCCTGATGTGGTTCTGATGAATTCAGTTAGAGGCTTGATGACAAAGCACAAACAGTGAGCACACTTGGCAGGAACCACTTCTTTGGTACTTATCAGATTTGTTTAGATTTGGAGTATGCTAAAAACACTGAGGAATTCAGGATTTGTCTTGCTGTTATCATTCATGTCAAACAACAAGTTTATTTCTGATTCCAAATGCTTTTATAAGTCGTTATCATTAAGTAGATACGATAAATGTTGCCATCTGCGTGTACCTGATGCAGTTGCTTAATAAAATTGGGCATGATTGGTAAAATGAACAGAGCAAATGTTACATGTGCACACTTGTTTTATCATCTAGGGTGTTGCAAAGAAACAATCAATTCACGAGTATGAATTGTGTGGGTTAGAGAGGAATGTGAAGTCATTGGTAGATGGATTTAAATTTCTCCATATATTTTTCAGATTGATATCATCTACCATTTTGGCTAACGTGTCACCTCACCTGTGTGTCTCTGCATACCTCCTTTAGATCTGTCAAATTTGTTGTTTATGTAGCAGTCAAAGTCATCACCTAAGTGCGTGAGAGGACATTTTTATTCCTCCGGGACTGTGGGTGTTGAGTTTGGGGCATATATATTCATCATCGTGATCTTTGTGCCATAAATTAAGCAATGGATAAGGACGTATCTGCTCTCAGGGTCAGTTTTGCATTAAATTAAGTTCAAATAGAATGGTTTTACTAATTAAGATGGTGACTTCTCTGAAGTTGGAGTTAAAGGATAAATGGAAGGTTTGGCCCACCCAGTCCTGTTTCAATTTTAAATGTTCTTTTTCTGTTTCTGGGGGTTTCTTGTAGGTAAGCTATGTGAACTTTGTAATTTTTTGAAGACCTTATTATTTTCTTCCATTTCACTGGGTAGTGAATCCCCTGAAGATTAAATGTACAGAATTTTATATTATGTGACATTAACCTTTTTTCCTGCTGTACTGAAAAGGCAAAGTCCTCCCTGTGACATCTCTGAAACATTAATAGACGAGGGCTTTATGGTACAGTTTGCTTGACTGTTGTGAACAGATCTATTCCCCATCCATCCTAATAAAAAAGGGTTGACTGTGGGATTAATTAAATTGATGCAATCAAAAAGCAAACTAAACAAGAGAGCAGTAAGGGCAAAGTTTCTGCAATATCTCTTCTTTTTACTGTTTTGCCAAAAGATTCTAGAATACCTAGAAGTTGACAACATGAAAAATCCCACTGTGTTTTAGAGTAAACTAAAAAAGAGAAAAAGTAATCAAGCTTAACCTTTATCATTTCAGACTGTCTCTCAATTCCTTTTGTATTGTTTTTGCATGCCATATCATCACAGAAGCTACCTTGCTAGTGTCTATCAGATATTTTTTTCTGTACCTCCTTGACGTACCTCTGTGCTTCAGCTGCTGTTTTGTAGAGCTGGACCTTGTTCTCGTGTGTGTGACTTGCAGCATTGTGGAGAAAGGCATCCTGTAGGGAATTCCCAGTGCTTGTAACTTCTTGATCTCTTGTCCAGGAATTCACGTTGCTCTTTTGCCACAGCTGTTGAAAAATCCTCAAAGAGCTAGATATAATGCCCAGTGTGTGAGCAAATGGACAATCTTAATGTTGTTACATCAGCACCTGTTGTCACGATCCTCTATCCGGTTGATAGCATCGCCCAGTCTTGGTCTTGGTATGCTGAAGTTTAGGCAGTATCTTACCACCGTATTCTCCAGATCTAAAACTCTCTGTTCTGCCTCTTCCAGTATTTTCTCAACAGGTTTTACATTTATACATAAAGAGCATACCTATTTTACTCTCTAATTGTATTTTAGTTCAAGGTTTTAGCTAAGTTTAGAAAATACTCCATCACTTGTCTTCATAGCAAGGCTAAATCGTCATGCTCTGCCATTTTATCGGGCTCGCTGTCCTCAGGGCCCTGTTATTTCTTTTGAGATTTGGATCATAGAGTATGCTCGCTCTCAGGTGTTTTGCTCAGAGTAAATTACTTATTCAGTTGTGTTGTCAGATACTGGATCTGCTACCAGAACGCTAACTTTGATGAGTTATTTTGAGTTGGTTCATTGTTTGGGTACCTTGGCAGGGCGGTATGGATCGTCCTCTTCTCAGCATTTTAACAGCTGAAAGACCACAATGAAGTGGTAATGCTCTGTAACTCAGTAGTGCTCCATGACACTCTAGTGTCTCTTCTTGGTCTGATCCCCGTTTGAAAATATCATCAATGTAGACTCTCACTCCATCCAAGGCCTTGATGATCTTTTCTACGTGGAGTATTTATGGAGCCGATTTTATTCCAAAAGGTAGTCTGGAAAAACAGTATCAAATTGCATGTTAAAATTGCAGTGCTTAGTGCTGCTTTCATTCAGCCTCAGGTGCCAGAAACCTTGTGATGCATCAAGCTTTGTGAAGTAACTGGAACCTGCTATCTTACTGATTATTTCTTTGATTGGACATGTGATCATGCTTCTGTTTTATGTTTTTCTTTAGGTCCTTTGGGTGATATTAGGATTAAAGACATGATAAAAGACAACTGTGACACAAAATAAGCATATTTCAATGTTAAATTCTGCAAGTCCAAAGTCGCCCCAAAATTACGTCAAAGGGGAAGTCTCCAGTCATTCATTGTGTGAGCGTTGATGATAAATGGTTCAGGTAAAGCCAACTTGCGTTAAAAACAGGGTTAATGTGGTGAAACAGTGCATTGCGGGTGGTGGCAGCAACACTATGACCGCAGCCATAAGTCTGCACTATTTTCCCGAAGTGAAGAGGATCAGAGCTGCCTGGATCAGAGCTGGAAACCTGAGGAGGGACAGATGGGCTGCTCCCACCAAACACAGCCAGTTACGATAGGAGGACTTCTCGGAAAACTGCTTTGAACAAAAAACCTTTGAATTCTCAAGAAAAATTATGTCAGAGGTCGGGATATCTGACAGACGAAGGAGGATGTTGAAGCAGAGTCTTTAGCCACGCTGTTCAGAGCATCTGATGTGAAAAGATCACCAAAGAAAAGGTTGTTGTTGCTGTTGCTAAACGGATCAAGGCTCAGCGAGTAAGAACACTTCCTTGTCACAAAAGTACATTTATATATCAGCAGTTATTGTTAACAATAAAAAATCAGAAGCTATTATGCTATTATTAATAATAATACATTTTTATTATTAAAATAGGATAAATTACATGCTCACGCAATATATTTAAATAAATGTTTCTCTAAAATTTCTGATATAAAGTAAAAAAAAAATGGCACACCAAGTAGTGCCTTCAAATCTTGAATCATCCCTTCTGTCTGCTGCCACTGCTCAGCTTCGCCAACGTTATTTTCACTCAGTGCCATTTATACTGTAACCCTGGATTTACACCGTATCTGGGCAGTCCCAATACACACACTACACCCTACGCCCCTCTATGAAGTGCGTACTCTGTAAAAGTGCAGATAGGGGGAAGATTTGATAGTCTTTCAGTATTGATAAGGTTTGAAGAACGATTACCAAGTAAAGTATTCATTGAGCGATGACGTTAAACCATACATTTCCCCACCTTTTTCCCCACCTTCAAATGTCAGAAATTTGGACATGTAGCAGCAAATTGCAACGGTAAACAACGTTGTGGAAGGTGTGCTGGTAGTCATGAATATGGGAAATGTGGAAAAAGTGCCAAGATTCAGTGTTGTAACTGTGGAGGCAAACACACTGCTGCATTTCAGGGTTGCAAAGTTAGTAAATGACCAGAGCTAATTCAAAAAGTAAAACTTGCGCAAGGAATTACCAATGCTGAGGCTGTGAGAAAAATCCCAAATCATTCAGAGAGACCCAAACCATCCGTAACATCAAATGATAGATCAAAATCATGTGATGGATGGCCTAAAATTGCCAGACTCTTGAATAGTGAATAAAAAGGATTTTGTACCGTTCATGGTAGAAGTAATAAATTATTAAGCTCAGACAGTAAAGAAAACCAAAAAAATTTTAAATAATCGTGAGAGGCTGCAGAGAAATACAGGGGTTGGACAATGAAACTGAAACACCTGGTTTTAAACCACAATAATTTATTAGTATGGTGTAGGTCCTCCTTTTGCGGCCAGTACAGCATCAGTTCGTCTTGGGAATGACATATACAAGTCCTGCACAGTGGTCAGAGGGATTTTAAGCCATTCTTCTAGCAGGATAGTGGCCAGGTCACTACGTGATACTGGCAGAGGAAAACGTTTCCTGACTCGCTCCTCCAAAACACCCCAAAGTGGCTCAATAATATTTAGATCTGGTGACTGTGCAGGCCATGAGAGATGTTCAACTTCACTTTCATGTTCATCAAACCAATCTTTCACCAGTCTTGCTGTGTGTATTGGTGCATTGTCATCCTGATACACGGCACCGCCTTCAGGATACAATGTTTGAACCATTGGATGTACATGATCCTCAAGAATGGTTCGGTAGTCCTTGGCAGTGATGCGCCCATCTAGCACAAGTATTGGGCCAAGGGAATGCCATGATATGGCAGCCCAAACCATCACTGATCCACCCCCATGCTTCACTCTGGGCATGCAACAGTCTGGGTGGTACGCTTCTTTGGGGCTTCTCCACACCTCCCGGATGTGGGGAAAACAGTAAAGATGGACTCATCAGAGAACAATACATGTTTCACATTGTCCACAGCCCAAGATTTGCGCTCCTTGCACCATTGAAACCGATGTTTGGCACTGGCATGAGTGACCAAAGGGTATATTGACCCTGTGGAGCTCCCGACGGACAGTTCTGGTGGAAACAGGAGAGTTGAGGTGCACATTTAATTCTGCCGTGATTTGGGCAGCCGTGGTTTTATGCTTTTCAGATACAATCCGGGTTAGCACCCGAACATCCCTTTCAGACAGCTTCCTCTTGCGTCCACAGTTAATCCTGTTGGATGTGGTTCGTCCTTCTTGGTGGTATGCTGACATTACCCTGGATACCGTGGCTCTTGATACATCACAAAGACTTGCTGTCTTGGTCATAGATGCGCCAGCAAGACGTGCACCAACAATTTGTCCTCTTTTGAACTCTGGTATGTCACCCATAATTTTGTGTGCATTTCAATATTTTGAGCAAAACTGTGCTCTTACCCTGCTAATTGAACCTTCACACTCTGCTCTTACTGGTGCAATGTGCAATCAATGAAGACTGGCTACCAGGCTGGTCCAATTTAGCCATGAAACCTCCAACACTAAAATGACAGGTGTTTCAGTTTCATTGTCCAACTCCTGTACCTGGATGTGCAAGATTTAAGATTGGAAGTTGAAGAAAGTATGATGGGTAAGGGACAAACATCAGCTCAGTCAGAAGTTAGTGACTCTTTGATATCGAACATTCAAAGGCTCTGAGAGTTTGTTGTGGAGCATCAAGAGCATCACCAGTTGCAGCGCTGCAAGTTGAAATGGAAGAAATGCTTCTACGAATTAGAAGACTTAAAGAAATGTTATTATATTGGGTAAATGGTCATGAACAGTCACATCCGGTCAAAAAAAGTCTTACAGGAGTATTGGGAACATAGTAAAACAAATTTATTTAGTTTTGGACGGATTGGTAATATAAAAGCTCAACCTGCAGGATTACATACAATAGATTTATGTCCAACTGTACCTTAATCAAACATTCCACATTGGCTTTTTATTGTTCCATCTGTTGACTTAACCTTACATAAATTAATTAAAAATAAAGAAAAAAGAGTCCGAGAGATTGTTATTGTGCAACAATATATCATTAAATATTTTTTGGATAGACTTAGGATATTTACAGATGGCTCGAAAGACCTAAAATCAGGACGTACTGGAGCGGCAGTTTACATTCCAAATCTAAACACAGGAATCAAGAAGAGAACAACTTATGACAACTTATCGGTATACACAGTAGAACTAATAGCAATACTTTTAGGTATTATTATTATTCTGATTTGATGGTTGATTACATTAATGGTTGTGATTAGTTTTTGCTCAAAACGTCACATGCAGCAATGAACTGTGGGTAATATACTTCAGCGAAGTCTGCTTAGATGCGCTTATAAACTGGGTTCACACTGAACGCGGTGCTGCTGTGATGCTGCTGTGATGCTGCTGTGATGCGGTGAAACTGAACTCACACTACGCTGCTTCCAGCCTGGCCCAGCTACGGCTCCAGCTGTGGAAACGACGCTCGCGAAAGCAGAGGTTCACGTGGGTTCACGTACTTTCTGGAAGTTCACCCGAGAACTAGCCCAAATATTTAGCAAGTCTCTCTCGAACAAAGCCCATACCACAACCACTGTCTCGAATTGATGCCCTGCCACAAACTTTTCACCCCTTGTCAACGGTTATGAAGTAATGTTC
Source organism: Crenichthys baileyi (assembly GCA_036173005.1). NCBI lineage: Eukaryota > Metazoa > Chordata > Actinopteri > Cyprinodontiformes > Goodeidae > Crenichthys > Crenichthys baileyi. The sequence continues at coordinate 25,652 of JAHHUM010001341.1, read as the reverse complement.
ATGTTTCACAGCAGAGAGGAAAATCCTTGTCCACCGTAGCGGCTTCATCAAGTTCCTGAATTCTACCATTACCATTTACCATGCCAGAATTTCATAATAAAATCAACCCACGAACATACGCTAAATTGACTAGTGTAAACAAAATGACAAAAAGCAGAAAAATGAGGAAACGGATGTGCTATTTGAGGATGAAAAAGGATAATTAATACGAACGGACAACGTGTTTTGCCATAGAAAACGAAATCCAAAGCTGTTTTTACTCATTTATAGGTATAGCAACAGAAAGGAGGAGACAGGGATTTCCCTCTCTTGTTTTGTCTGCATGCTCCAAAATGTGAACATTACTTCATAACCGGTGACACGGGGTCAAAGTACGGCCAAATACGAGCTTTGTTTATGAGAGACTTGCTAAATGTTTGGGCTAGTTCTTGCATGAACTCCCAGAACCCATGTGAACTTCTGCTCTCGGGAGCGCTGTTTACGCATCCGGAGCCATAGCCGGGCCCGGCTGGCTGCAGCACGACCGCACCGCAAGCTGCACCCCGTTCAGTGTGAGCCCGGCGAAAATTCCTTCCTGCAGAAATAATTTGTTGAGCTGCACGCCCTCTGTAACCGCAACCGAACTGCACCGTGGCTGATGTGAGTGTACACATTGATTTTAATAATTTTGCCTCTTTGCGGCACCTGCACTGCAGCATCAGCGCAGCTGAGCCCGGCCATTGCGTGAATCGATGGCACAAAGGGGGCGGGGCGAAAGACCACTCTGAGAATTAGGACACTCTACGCACTTAAAACCATCAACGTGAGCCCCCATTTGAGAGACACAAGGATGGAAGTGCGAATATTGGGACAGGGCCCTTCTCCGCTGCACTCCAGTCTGGCTGTGAACTTCTCCCCCCTTCTGATTTACATCTGCACCACTCTAGTCCACTGTGAAGCCCGTAGAAGCTCCCAGAACCATATCCAGTCTAAGTCTTGTTTTTGTCTCTGCCCAGTGTTTACATAGCTTAGACATTTCAAATGAGATACTATAATGTTCTATGTTGAGTAGGGCTAGTCCTGCTTACTTTTTTGGTTGATACAACCTACTAATGCTAATACGAGACCTGCCACCTGTATCTTGAAAGAATTTGTGGGGAAATACATATTGGTATCATTCCAGTATAATAATTAATCAAAGCAGCTACACTTTACACAGCTTTAGTACACTCTTGTACACTCAAAAGCTACACTTTTGTAGAGCTGTTCGGCCACGCCCATTTTCAATTCCATTAAAATCCTTAACTTTTCGTCGGGGGGACATTGTTTGGCAAAGTTTGGTGAGTTTTCATATATGTTAAGGCCCACAAAAGCCACGTCAAGAGGCAGGAGAATAATAATCAGAAATCCTGCAATTACAGGCCTAAATATCTTGTCTTTGTAGTATATTCAACTGCATATAGGTTGAACAGGATTTGCAAATTATTGTATTCTGTTTTTATTTACCTTTTGCTACTGCCAAGCCTTTAGCCCTGATTGTATAAGTGTGTACTGTGTACTCAGGACAATGGGTTTGCATGTTGCTCTAAGTAGGTCGGGGATGTAGTAATTTGGCTCTGTCGCCAGTTTGACAGAAAGATGGATTGTTGTGCAATAACATGGAGAGTCGAGCCCTGAAGGGAAACAGTACAACAGACCTGCACAGACCTTCACCTGCAGTGAGGGATCACAGTTACCTTAGATGCTGATCAGCTTCTGCAAAGGCAGAAAAACATCCCAGCATCCAGCACTCACTTGGGTCAGCAGCAGAACCCCATATGTAAACACATCGAGGGGACAGAAAGTAATTATACATGCTAACACACACATGGTGTAAAGTCCAGTTACAGTAGTGGAAGTCAGTCATGATCAGTCTACAGTTACCAGATCTTAACACAACATCCTGCCTGTGGTATGATCTCCGGAGCCATGAGGGTGGTGGGTAACATTCTTGAATTTCCACACACACCAGGCCACAGAAGCTGTTCCCTCTGTGTGCTGAAACATTCACCGCTGTGTTATGTGATAGGGATATGTGTCAGTGCAGCGGCAGGATGAAAGACAACCACATAGTATCCACATCTCCCAGCACTACAGCCAGAGGAATGATCAGAGGAAGGAGAGGCGTGAGAAAATGGGTTGGTGAGCTGTGCCGGGACATGAGGACAGAGATTTTTTTGAGACTGGCAGTTGAAGTGATGCAACAGCTGCAAGATGCCAAGCAATCTGCTCACCTTCCCTAAATGAAACTGCAAGGATTCAACCATAATGGTCAACTCATGTTTAGTGCCCGCCTGTTCATACTGTTCGAATGAAGAAAAAAATACATTTTGTTTGGTCAGTGCTTCTCAGGAGAACAGCATAGGTCGCCTGCAGCATGTGAAAGGGCAGTGCGGTCAGGTAGTAGTCAACAAATGAACCAGTTGTCCAAAGTATAAGCAGCATCATAGTTCATGGACAGTAGGATGGGCATGTGGGTCTGCATGCCTTGACTTTGGATTTGACTTGGGACTTTCATGCCTTTACTTGGAACTTCAGATTTGGGTGGAAAGCCTTAAGACTTAGTTACTTGCAAAACAATGACTCTGCTGAAGATGGACTTAAAATGTGATGTGAGAGGAAAACATTTTTACACATGTCCATCCGACTGTCCATGAACCATTATGCTGTCCATGAACTATGATGCTATTTTTTTACATTACTTAAAAAAAATACCCATCAATGCAATTTATGTACATTTCATTGTCCTCTTTAAAGACATTAATTTATTACATTTTGTTTTTTGGAATTTAAAACTTTTTTGTCATGTATACTGGTGCTTACTGGGTAAATACCAGACTTCAAAGTGCAGTTGAAAGCATAATTGTATCCTATGCAACTATGTAGTGCATCTCATATTTCTATCATGACTCTGTGGCCGGTGGCGCAACGCCTAGTGAAGTAGTGAGAGCGGTGCCCTTTAATGGTGTTACATGATTAAACAGTGCTGCATAAACATGTGAACATCTGAACTTAACCAATGTTTATGTAAATAAAGGTTGTTGATAGTAAATATGGAGAAGCCCCTAAGAAGCGTACCACCCAGACTGTTGCATGCCCAGAGTGAAGCATGGGGGTGGATCAGTGATGGTTTGGGCTGCCATATCATGGCATTCCCTTGGCCCAATACTTGTGCTAGATGGGCGCGTCACTGCCAAGGACTACCGAACCATTCTTGAGGACCATGTGCATCCAATGGTTCAAACATTGTATCCTGAAGGCGGTGCCATGTATTAGGATGACAATGCACCAATACACACAGCAAGACTGGTGAAAGATTGGTTTGATGAACATGAAAGTGAAGTTGAACATCTCCCATGGCCTGCACAGTCACCAGATCTAAATATTATTGAGCCACTTTGGGGTGTTTTGGAGGAGCGAGTCAGGAAACGTTTTCCTCTGCCAGTATCACGTAGTGACCTGGCCACTATCCTGCAAGAAGAATGGCTTAAAATCCCTCTGACCACTGTGCAGGACTTGTATATGTCATTCCCAAGACGAATTGATCCTGTATTGGCCGCAAAAGGAGGCCCTACACCATACTAATAAATTATTGTGGTCTAAAACCAGGTGTTTCAGTTTCATTGTCCAACCCCTGTATATGCTTGCAATGAGTAAAATTATCAGGCAGCATAGAATGAATTTTCACTGTTATGCTGATGATACTCAGCTTTACTTATCCATAAATCCTGATGAGCCCAACCGGTTAGATAGACTGCAAGCATGTCTTGAAGACATAAAAACTTGGATGACTTTAAATTTTCTGCTTCTAAATTCAGAGAAGACAGAAGTTGTTGTCTTCGGACCGGAGTCTTTGAAACAGAAACTACTTAGTCAATCACTTAACCTGGATGGCATTAAATTGACCTCAAGTAATAAAGTAAAAAACCTTGGTGTTATTTTTGACCAGGACATGTCATTTAAATCCCATATTAAACAGGTTTCTAGGATTTCCTTCTTTCACCTCCGGAACATTGCCAAAATTAGAAATATCCTATCCAGGAGTGACGCTGAAAAACTAGTCCATGCATTTGTTACTTTAAGGCTGGACTATTGTAATTCTTTACTACTGCACCCGTCGAAGCTCTCCGTGTGTTTTTGGTTCTGAGGGATTGCTACATTGATTGTTGCGCAACACTTATTTTGATTTTGCTTGAGTATTTTTTAGAAGTACTTAAATTCTGTGAGTGCTTTGATGATGATTTAAATGGACTTAATGAATGATAAACAAATGAAGGAACTTTGATCTGATATTCTTGAACTTAATGCATTTTTCATATATCTGAACAAAATGTTTTGAACTAAATGATTTTGATTAGCTGGTGTCTATTTACTGAATAGGATTGGATCACTTAATCATTCAATTTATTGTTTTGATTTATTGAGTAGTTCAGCTTGACATTTATGTTTATGGCTGCACGGTGGCACAGTTGGTAGCACTGTTGCCTTGCAGCAAGAAGGTCCTGGGTTTGATTCCCGGCTGGGGGTCTTTCTGCATGGAGTTTGCATGTTCTCTCCGTGCATGCGTGGGTTCTCACCGGGTACTCCGGCTTCCTCCCACAGTCCAAAGACATGCCTGTTAGGTTAATTGGTCACTCTAAATTGCCCTTAGGTGTATGAATGAGTGTGTGCATGGTTGTTTGTGTGTTGCCCTGCAATGGACTGGCGACCTGTCCAGGGTGTATCCTGCCTCTTGCCCATAGACTGCTGGAGATAGGCACCAGCTCCCCCGCGACCCACTATGGAATAAGCGGTAGAAAATGACTGACTGATGTATGTTTATTTGTAAACTGTTAAACACTGTAAATGGTTGGCAGATAGATGGATAATAGTTTCACAAATGAATGAAATACTCATTTGTGTTTCTGACCATTTTAGGTCAGGTTTTTTCCCCTTGGATTGAAGGGAAAGAAAATGAACTCAAGATCGAGCTACCTTCTGCTACCTCTGTGGTAGGAATAATTAACCTGGACTAAACTAACTTTCCTTCCTCTGGAGTTCGTGGATTTGATTTTTTTTCCCTTCCCCTTCATTTTTTTGGGGGGTTCTGTATACATTTTTTTTCCCCTTTTGAACAGATCCCAATTTAAGTCACTTTTGGACTTTTGAAGGACTGAACAGTACAAAACCTTCATATTTATTGTCATTGCTCATTGTTTATTTTTTATGTTGCCTCCTTCAACTGTTAATATTGTGTTCATTTGGTTTGAATATCAATATATTTTCAATTTAAAAGGTTATATTTGGTGCTTGTCTTCATTCACCTCCCGGGCTCCATTACGAACCAATCTTCTGATGCTACTAATCATTAATAACATTGTGAAGCTTAGCCACTAGTGTTACATATGCCGTTGAGCCTGCTTATTTAAGCTTTGCCTGTGTTTTCTCTTCTTGTTTTACTAATCTGCACTCACACATAGCTTCCACAGATGCATTAGATTGTGTCCCCTTTATCCTGGCTGTTAACACCTAACCTTCGTTTTGTTTATTGCACATCTCGCTCTCATTCTGTTTGCCGGCTAGACACTGTAGCGCCACAGTCACACACCTGTACCTTTATTTCCATACACATAGGTACTCACACGAACATGTCCCTGTTGTCTGGTCTTTCTTGCTAGTCGCAGCCATTCTCCTTTGTTCTAATGTGGCAGTGGTTTTCCGGTGAAATGACCACGAGACGCCATCCCCCATCTTGTGTGTTCTCGTCTTGCTTCGTCCACCATCTTGTTTACTCGTTAGTCTAGGTTCACACACACACATGCACACACGAACATAAGTACTTGTAAGCCACATCCAACTGTTGTTTTTTTTGTTTATCTGATCTGGTCTTTTAGACCCAAACACACCTTCAGCCTGACACAACCACACATACACCTTTTTTTTGCTGGACTGTGACGTTAGTGCATGGAGAATTACTCGTACTCCTCGTCTTCTTTTTTTTTTCTTTTTTAACCGTGTCCTGTCCACAGGGCCCAACAGATTTACTTTCACAAGTGGAGCATTACAGCTAATGCTTTGAAGCGCTGCTTGACATTTATAAAAATAAACTTTATTAGAAACTGCTTTGGGATTATTTTAGTTGTTAAGGACACGGAGACAGAAATTAAATGGAAAAAAAAGAAGCACGAAAGAGAGAAGGGGGGGGGCAAAAAGTAAAAGGGGAGAGAAGGAGAACAGAATGGAAGAAAGAAAGATGGATGAAGAGAGTACAAGATAACACCCTGCTTGCTTCTACACCTGCAGAAACGTTCATATTACCAGCTTTTTTACTAAAAAGTGAACGGTACTTATGAACACAAGATGTATTTAGTGGTAGGTGCGGCTCAGTATAGAACATTTGTGTATCTGTTAACACCTGAATCTAAACACCTGTGGGTCTGGGTGTGAGAGCACATGTGTATACAAGGTTTCTCCATAAAAATATGCAGTAGCGAGTGTGAGGAGCCACAGACCCACAAACCCGGGACAGATATGGAGGAGATCCAGGCCACAGAAATCCAAAGGTCCCCCAGGGCACAGGAACCCCAAGAGAACCACCGCCAGGACAACCACAACCCCCCCAGAGAAGAGCAGGGGAGAGTCCCAGGGGAACCACCCAGGATCCACAGTGCAGAAGCGCCAGGGAGCTGCAGCGACGAGCCTACAGGGCCCATCGGCAGCCGTCTACACACGAGCAGATCCAGCCATGGACCCGGAGACCCGAGACCCCGGGACATGTCACTCCCCAAGCAGAGGCCCGACACAGCCCAGGGGTCCAGGCCCCGGCAAGCAGCCACCGGGAGTGAGCCAGCACACACCAAAGCGCCCAGCCCCGGATACCGAGAACCACAAGTATACCGGGGGGCAAAGACACCAACCACCGGCAGGTAGTGTGGCGGGGAGGGAATAGGCCCCACATTTGATGGGAGCCCTAAACTGATCCAGGAGAGGGAGCAGCCCAAGACCCAACCTGACACAAAAAACAGACACATACAGTCACAATCACACATTCCCACCCTCATGCGTACACATAAAAACACTCACACCCACGCACCCCACGTTAAGACAAACAACAATGGACATTGTACACTCACTCACACTACATACTCTATACTCCCAGGACCAGGTGCCGATACCCCATAGGGATAACTGGTCCCCAGACCCAGGAGGTGGTCCCCTTCACTCCAGGGGTGGAGACAGGCAGACCACCCCAGCACCTGAACATGGTCCGGACCCGGCCTCAGTCCCCAACGACCCCCATCCTCATCCGGGGCCATGTACAAAAGAAGGGTCTACATGGTCCAAACCAGCCCGCCAACCAGAGCCGCCACGGAATAAAATAGTCCCAACCCCCCAATGAATTCTGATCCCAACCCCATGAGCCCTCTACCCCCAATGAACCCCGACATGAATCTCCCCACAGGGCCACCCCCAACCAGGACACAGATATCAAACACATGCCCCTGAACCCAAACGCCATGAATCCCCGCCCCTACAGCACATGGGCACACCCCCACAGGTGAGCTTCATCCCCAAAAAGCTGATGAAGCAACACCCACACAGCGCAAGCTCCACACACAGCCCTGCTCCAAGCACCCCCGCCGCGACGCACCCCCACATGTCTCGAACACCTCCCGAGGAAGGCGTCCAGGGGGCATCCCAAACAGATGCCTCAGAAACCCAAACTGACTCCTTGCTGTGAGGGAGCAGTGGCTGTACTCTGAGCTCCTTCCAGATGCCTGAGCTCCTCACCCTATCTCTAAGGGAGTGCCCGGCCACCCTGCTGAAGAAGCTTATCATGTCCGCTTGTATCGGGAATCTCGTTCTTTCAGTTATGACCCAAAGTTCACGGCCATAGGTGAGGATAGGAAAATAGACCAACCGGTAAATAGAGAGCTTTGCTTTTCGGCTCAGCTGCAGTGGAACAGTCCACCATCCTCATTATTCTGGTCTGCCAGTCTAGAGGCATTGTCCCCGACCGCTACGCAATGTTGGAGAGGCTCCGAACAACATCCAGAGACTTGAGGTATTCAGTTCTAATCCATCTGCAAAGCCTTGCCATTGCTATAGGCTTAGACCACTGGAGGATATACTGACCTCTTTTCTTCAATCTCTACATTATTCTACTACTCTCCAATTTTGCATTATTTGTTGTTATTTCAGCTTCTGACTTCATGTTCTCTCACTTTTTTTTCTCTTCATAGAAGCGGTGCCATGAAAACTAAGTGGTTAAGAGTGTGCATATTTTTACAACCAGGTTTTGCGCCTCGTTCTTCCCAACCGATTTTTTCATTGAATTGTTCAGGATATATGTCACAGTAATGGTGGGAAAGGCTTTGAAGTTATTCAATATATATATATATTTTTTAAAAAGATTTTATACCTTGCACAGGGATGTAGTTTTTTGAGAGCCACTATAGGCTCTCAAAAGAGATGACATAACCAGGTGTGTGATGCCATAACCAGGATTCATGGAATAAGGACAAGTAGATTTTATCATCTGCACCAATAAATCCTGGTTATGCATTTCCATGGATGACAACCTTGTGTTATTGACTATAACACTGCGGGGAGACACACCTTCTGGCATGATGGTGTATGGAGCTATGACAGCAAAGACATCCTGAGTCCACACGAGACATGAGGTCCTCCCATAGCCAGCCAGGTCTTCTGATTGTTTCCCAACTGACAAGTGTGGATCAGTTTGGTCATTAAACCTGACCAAATCTGCCAAATCTCAAGGGCAAGATACAACAGCAGTAGGATTTGTTGCAGCAAATTGCTGATTGTCCTGATAGGTCCTGATAGTTTGCCACTTCCCGCTAGTGTGGGATAAATGTGCCTATATTGCCAACTACATTATCTATTTGATCTGATGTGGTATTCATTGTAATAGTCACATGGCCTTTTATACATTCAGATGGCAAATCTAATACAGACTGCTACAGGGCTGAAACATAGTACTTTGTCCTATGATGATTTCGGTTTTGATTTTTTGTCAGCCATTAATCTTTCAGATTTTGAAACTAACATAAAATCAGACAAAGATTACCTTAGTAAATACAAAAGACAGTTTTCAAAAGATGATTTCATTTCTTACAAAAAATAGAATCTATTTAAACCAACTTGGCCCTATGTAAAAGTATCAGCTTCCCTTACGAGGAATAACAAATTCTTTTTGGTTCAGTTTCAATAGTTATGCCCAGGCTTGATTATTACCTGACCTGTAGAAGCAATAATGTTTTAAATGGTGTCTGTCTGACAACATGAAATAGGCTAAAAGATCTCACACAGCAACACATCATGGCCCGATCTAAAGAAATTCAACAGATGAGGAACAAAATAGTGACATCTATCAGTCTGGAAAGGGTTGGAAAGCCATTTCTAAGGCTTTGGGACTCCAGAGAACCACAGTGAATGTGGGCAAATGTGGAAAACGGTTTTCTCAGAATTACTCCAGCAGCACGTAACAACTCATCCACAAGATTACAGAAGAAAAGAAAACAATATCTCTCTGCAGGCCTCACTGCCTCAATTAAGTTGCAATTTCAAGATTCAACAATAGGAAAGAGAGACCGGGCAAAAATGGCCTCCATGGGAGAGTTCCAAAGCCAGAACCACTGCTGACCCAAAAGAACACAAAAGTGAGACCCAAAGAGAACAAAGAAGCACTGATCCAGGAGTACTTTCTATGGGAAGGAAAAGTAAATGTTAATGGATATAGCTCCTTTAGTCGTTTCACCTAGAAAGAAAAAACAGATGAACTCTGAGTCAGTTTTCAGGTTTAGCGTATGAGAGACAGCACGTACAGTTAGTCACAGTAAAAGCTCAGTCAGTAGCCATGTCTAGGAGAAAATAGGGTTAAACACTGAAAGACAGGACCAAGTGTATCATCGGTAGAGGGTGAGCATTAAGTTGTTGGCAGCAGAAGCTTGGACGATGTCGCCCTCCAGAAAGGTGTCACAGGTAGATACAGAGTCAGGCCAGGTGTAGCTTCTAGGAAGAGAAAAGAGAGAGAACAAAGTTAAAAGCATCCTGAAAAGTCAGTCTCACATTTACTAAAAACACCTTGATGATCCCCGAGTCTTCTTGAAACATATTCTGTGGACTGATGAGACAAACATGGAACATTATGGAAGGTGTGTGTCGCGTTATTTCTAACCTAAAACTAACGCAACAAACAGAACATCATACATCAAACATGGTCGTGGTGTACTGGTTTGGGGCTGCTTTGCTTTCTCAAGCCCGGACAACTTGCCGTATTACATGGAATTATAAAATTTGCTCACTACTAGAAAATCCTTCAGGATAATGTGCAGCCATCAGTCCAGGACATTAAGCCCAATCAATTCAATTCAGTTCAATTTAATTCAGTTTTTTTTATGTAGCACCAATGAACAACATATGTCGTCTCATGGCACCTTACAAAGGGTTTGGAATGGTGCGGTGTTGTTGGGGAGGTTAGATTAAACTACTGAGTATTAGAGTTTGGCCATTTTAGAATTAGCTATGTGTAGGGGTACTAAGTAAAATAATAAACCGATAAAGTTTGTCAATCTAGAGCCCACTCGTGGCCATAGTTATACTAAAAATCACAAGGATTGGGGGTACCTCTCTCTGTCAGACTGATTATAACCATTTGAAAAGAGAAGAGGTCGCACAGATTGCAGAAACGGAGGGTGTGTTTGCACCTCAACCATAACTGAGCCGGTTTAGGCTAAACCTGACTCCCCCTTCATCCAAAAGGGAGGGAGAAAAGCAGAGGTAAAAATAATTGGAGAGTGTACTTTCCTGATGCATTGTATGAAAGGTGGGTAACTTTAAAATGGGCACCATTGCAATTCAATTGAATCATACAGATTTCAAGTCAGGTACATACATTCCAATGAACCCTAACTATCGAACAGTGCAGTCAGATTCAGTTATTTATTCAAATTGTTTAAAAGTTTTTCTATCTAAAGAATGCAGACTGCATCGAGTCGGTGACTTGCAGCAGTCACTGCTCCTGGATGAGCATGTAGAGACAGTGGACAGTCACTGGCGTTGACTTTGCAGCAGTCCCTCATACTGAGTATGCATGTAGTTACAGTGATGAGGAAAAACTCCCTTTTAACAGGAAGAACCCTCCAGCAGAACCAGGCAGAGACAGAAAAAGAACACAGAAGCACTGACCCAGGAGTACTTTCTATGGGAAGGAGAAGTAACTGTTAATGGATGTAGCTCCTTTAGTGGTTTCATCTAAAAAGAAAAAACAGATGATGTTGTTGGCAGCAGAAGCTTGGACGATGTCCCCCTCCAGGAAGGTGTCACAGGTAGATACAGAGTCAGGCCAGGTGTAGCTTCCAGGAAGAGAAAAGAGAGAGAATATACAGTTAAAAGCTGAAATAATGGCAAATAATGCAAAGACAGTAGTATGGAGAATAGTATGAGAATGTAGCGGAGAGAGTGAAAGTGGTTATTATGTCCTCCAGCAGCATAACTACAGAGTTAACTCAGGATAACCTAGGAAGAGAAAAGAGAGAGAACATAAAGTTAAAAACTGAAATAACAGCAAATAATGCAAAGATTCACACTCTGGCTATGCAGGAGGACAATGATTCACTGTGGGAGTGTGAAGTTCTTGGACTGCTTTGCAGCTTCATACCATAAATGACTTGCTGCAACTGATGGCACCGTGAATTCTGCACTCTAGTAGAAAATCCTGAGGAAGAATTCCCGACCCTCAGTTTATAACCTTAAGGACAATCACAGTTGGAGGAGGATCTGAAGCACACGAGGAAGTTCAACTTTGAAGGCCTCAAAAAATAAAGTTTTGGAATTTCAAGGCAAAGTCCAGACTTAAATCCAGTTTTTTTCATGCCAGAATAAACCTCAAATGTGGCTAAATTAAAACCAACTGCAAAACAGAGTGGGCCAAAATTCTTCAACAGTGATGGAAAAGACTCATTACTAGTTATCATGAACACTTGATGGCAGCTGTTGCTGATGAGGGTGAAACAATCAATTATAATGGTTAGGGAGTCTTACTTTTTTCCCATAGGACCAGTTTACCTTCTGTAGCTTTTTTCGCTTCAAAGATACAATCACCTATTAAAAGCTGCTTTTTGAGTTAATCGGGTAATCTTTGTCTGATTTTAACATTCATTTGATGAACTGACACAAATTGTGACAAAAGGCAAAAACAAAAAAGATGTTTAAGGGGATGCTTAAGATGCTTTTTAGGATTAGCTAAGATCAATTTGGAAGGTATGTAACTGAATCTATCTGACTGGATTGAACTGACTTTTTTTATTTTTTTGTGAAGTACTTTGGGACAACACTTGTTGTGAATTGGCGCTATATAAATAAACAGAAATGAAACTGAATTGAATTTTTCACAGTTCCGTACATGTAAAGTTCTTTAGGATGCTCAACGCCATTGATTTCAGGATGAAAAGAGAATATTTTATTTGTTTAAATAAACACATATCAAACAGCATCACACATCAATCCAAGTGTCATTTGTATAAATCCTGAAACATGATTTGAATTTAGACACATAGTTGAGGAACATGATGAGATCCTTCATTGAGCTTTAGCTCTGTCTTTTTAAATGCTGGCCTTGACTCCAAAAACAGCCCAAACTGAAGCAATGTTGATGTATAGAGGAAGTGGAGAATGTAAAGGTATATCCTTTGCTGACAGTGTGCCTATCGAGCACCATTAGCCTTAACAAACCACAGCTCTTCAACTGCCAGATAAGCTTCTTTTAAACTGTGATCAGAGGAAGAAACATTTCTAAAGTTGCAGATGGTCATGTGATCCGTTTCTGGTGTAAAGAAATGTCTTGGAGAGCAACAGAGTGAAGCTCTGGTGTCTGATCTCATTTCCACCCACGGCCCCCATTGTTCCGCCTGTCATCATGTGAAAACAGCAGTTCTAAATGCAGAGATATAACCTAAGTCAAAGCAACTGCAGTGTGTACTCCACGATGACATGGAGGTGTGCTCTGTGAACACCACTTAAATCTGACAACAACAAAAAGAGGGTAATCCTTTTTGCCTTACTGTGGGGAAACAGTCTACCTGGGATTAACTAAAAAATAATGTTATCTGTGGAAACAAAACATTTGAAAATGCAATGCAATATTTTATATGTGAGAAATTGTCCAAAAACAAACAGGGTTGAAGCTGTTGTTGAAACAATATGCAAACTGCAGAAAGTTGTTGTTTGGGGTTTCATACAAGCAGTTTTATTGTATTTTTATTGCATTCACATGTGGTCTGTATTTAAAATGGTATCTGTTCTACTTACCAGAATCAACAGGTAATTCCAAAATCAGCCTGTAATTTGCTTTTTCATAACAAATATCATCACAAGCCTGATTCTGTTATTGAGTCTGTAGGTAAGAAAGAGTACAGATCAACTGCTGATTGGCAAGAAGACTACATCAAGAGATACTGGTTAGGTTCCAGTACCTAGGAGATCTTATTCGTCAATACTTAACAACTATAAACCTGTTGTTCTGATGTCCCACATCATGATTGGCCTGAAGAAACGCCTTTCAAAACCGCTTGCAGTTTGCTTATCCTCCTGGAGTTGGAGTTAAAGATGCCATAATACACCTGCTTCAACACACTATCCATTGTCATTTGGAAAAAAAGGCAGCAGTGAGGATCATGTCTCCAGTGCATTTTACACAATTCAGGCTGATTTGCTTCATCAGTAACTCCAAAAGACTCATGTGGAGGCCTTCTCAATCTCCTATATTAAAAAACACTTGACAACCAAACCACAAATCTGTTTTGGTTGACATTATTGAAAAAAATGGATGATTGAGGTCAGCTTTATTGAAAATTCAGACATACAATATAGTTCATGTGAATACAAAAAACATTGTCATTTTTTGCATCTATGTATTAGAATGTTTTTATTGGTTTGATGTTATATTTTAATTTTAAATGTGTTTTCATTAACTGTAAGCAGAAAACCATAATAATTGACAGAAATAAAGGCTTTAAAACAGTGTGTGACATTTCTCTATACAATGTTTCACTTCATGAACTGAGTTACTGAAATAAATTAACCTTTTATTAAAATGATCATTTATTGACTATGATTGTAGAAGGTAAATTATTCATGTGTTTTCCAAATCACAAATTGAAAAGTATGCCGTGCGTTGGTATTCAGCGCCAATGAGTCAATATCAATATTAAAAATATTAAAAATCATTCTAAAACGTACAATTCATGATTCAGTGTCAGCATGTTTATTTAAAAGTGTGACACAAACGCATATCAGAGCTAAAAAAATGATTTAACAAAATAATTTAAATATCTTACTTTTTCTGAAAGAACCCAATCACTGTGTGTTCAATAGTTCTAATAGTTCAATTCTCTGACTTGTTTCAATAAGACCTCAAGTCCAAGCCCACAAGCGCAACAGAGCAGACACCACAAAGCACTGTACTCACAACGAACCCCAGACCACACACCTAGATGGGACAAACTCACCCAGCAAGAGGTCCCAGGCCAGCATACACCCGGAGCCAGAGCCCCCCACCATGCCCCCACACAAACACACCACATCACTGCCACTGCAAAGACAGCCCAGGAAGAAATGCCAAGCAGCATAGCTCCACCACTCAGCCACATCCCAATCAGCGCCACACACTGTCTGGCCAAGACCCCCCGCTGACAGACCGGGCACCAAAGGCAAGGATCGACCCCACCCCAGACCCCGACCAGAAGGCCTGCTCCATCTCCTGGCCTCTAAGCCCAGACAGCAAACAGCAAACAGGGGTGTAGAAAGAGCCCATGCCTACCTCTGCCTACTCAAATGTGGTCTTCATGAGTGTTGTTGTAAAGTGCATTTAAAAAGAAAAACAGGTGGGAAATGCCACCGGGCCCAGAGAAACGACTGAAAACTGGGACCAACACCCCTGGCCCAGATTCCCAGCCCCAACACCCAGTCTCCCGGCCGAAGAAGCCACCAACCCCCAAAGAAGAGAAGCCAGCTGGAAGCGTGCAGCGATGGCCAAGCGTGTGGATCCACTCAAAGACAAAAAAAAAAAGAGCAGACCAGCCGGCCCAGCACAACAATAATACGACACACAAAAGAGGGCACATGACCAATATGCCCAACCACCCCCGAACCCATGGGGAAGAGCCAACAGAGCGTCCAGCCCCCGATGCCCCCCAGCCCGACACCGGATCACAGCCACAACCACACCAGCGGAGCAACGAAACACACGCCCCACATCAACAGCGAGGCATCCAACAAGCCACACCCGGCCCAAAATGGCAGGTCAACCCAAATGCAAATCCCCAACCAGCATAGGCACATACACCCCGACCCCCCCAGACAAAAGAACCGACACCACCAGCCAGGCAGTCAAGCAGAACCTGCGCTGCACTACGCCGCACACCACCATGCCCCACATTTGACCAGGGCCCTAAGCTGATCTAGGAGAGGGAGGAGGCCAAGACCCAACCTGACACAAAAACAGGCACACACAGTCACAATCACACATTCTCCCCCTCATGCATACACATAAAAACACTCACACCCACACACCTAAGACACTCAACAATGGGTGCCGTACACTCACACACACTCCCCATACATACTCTATACTCCCAGGTCCAGGTATCGATACCCAAGAGGGGCGACCAGCCTCCGGACCCAGAAGGTGGTCCCCTTTATTCCGGGATGGAGACAGGCAGACTGCCCTAGCACCAGCCCAGACTAGTGCTGGCACCACCTCAACCTGAACGACCCCAGTCCAGATCCCGACCCCTCCTCTCCGGCCCCCAACATCCCCTGTCCCCATCACGAGAGGGGGGCACCTGGTCCAAATGGGCCCGCCAACCAATGCTGTCCCAGGACGAACAGTCCCAACCCTCCAATGAATTCCGATCTCAACCACATGAGCCCCCCACCCCCCATGAACCCCAACATGAATTTCCCCACAGGGCCACCCCCAACCAAGGCACAGATATCGAACACATGCTCTTGATCCCAAATGCCATTCATCCCCGCCCCACAGGGGCGCACCCCCACAGATGAGCTCCATCCCCAAACAGCTGATGAGGACAAATCCATACAGTGCAAGCTCCACACACAACGCCGCTCCACGCACCTCTGCCGCATCCTGCCCTCCACCACACAGCGCACCACAACGGCAAGGCAAGGGCCCCGCGCAACGGCACCCCAGCCTCTGCCCACAAGCACAACAAAGCACACACCACCGAGCACCGTACTCAGAACGGACCCCCCAAACCCACACCAAGATGGGACAAACTCACCCGTCAAGCAGTCGCGGCAGGTGTTACGCACCCGGGGCTAACGGTGCCCAACATGCCCCCACAACCACACAAACACACCACATCACCGCCACTGTAACGGCAGCCCAGAGAGAAACACCAACCAGCTAAAAGCAAATTTTCTCTTCAAGTGGAGATCTAAGAGAGATAATGTCCTCGCGCAGAGCAGTTTAGCTCATTGGGGGTGGATACCAAAATATTTATTGACCCTCATTTGAGTGGTCATTTTAAAATTTTTCCCCATGAACCAGAAACCCGAGATAAAAAATTTAACCTTCATTGAAAGCTGGAAGAAGAAGGGGATCTTCGGGGCAGGGGTTTACCCCCCCCTCTTTCGCATTACAAGAAATTTCTCAATAAATGAAATGAAAATTTGCTTTCATTGACACCTTATGATGTGGATACCCACTAAGAAAAATTAACCTAAATATAATAAAAATCACAAACTCAAGGTATAAACTTTGCTTCATAGAAAATATCTTTTTTGGAAAAGAAAACCTAACAAAAAAATGCCCAAGAAGAAAAAAACCCCTAATTAACTATTTTTTTCTTATAGAACATTCTAAATACTCCCGGGGGCCCTAGGGACACACCTAAAAAAGAAACCCCATAAACAGCCCAAAACTCTCTTCTAAAAAATAAAATTTTCTAAACTGCTTTTTTTACCCCTTTTTCTTAAAAGGGTTGACCTTTTTATTTTCCCCTTTTTATAGTTCGGATGGGGTTTAGGGGCTATACAAAATTTGGGTGAATTTCTTTTTTTTGGGCGAAAATCTTTTCAGATAATAGATCTCACCCCCTTCTTTAAACCCTTTTTTTAAATTTCTTTCAATGAGCTTTTTTTTAGGCTCTGCCCTTCTTGCAAATTAGCTGCATCTGGCCCAGCTAGAAATTTTTTTTTACCCGTAAAAACCAAAACCCCGAACAAGTACTTAAAATTTTCATCGGGCAAATTTCCCCAGAACATAGGACTGAATTTTTCAAGTGGGTGGAGCTCCACTTCAGTTGCCAGTGAGGGGCGGGACTAAGGTAACGTTGCTAGATGCCAGTGTAACACAGCTTTTGAAACCACGCATTTTCTAGAAAAAGTATATAACATTAATTTATAGCCAAACAGGTGAATTTTTTTTGGCATTTGGACTGTTTTTAGAAGCATTAGAAACCCAAATGGAAGTATAAAAACAATCAAAAAGTTATTTGCCCAATACGTCCTCTTTAACATTACTCACAAACCGGCCACACCCCTGGTGGTGAGCTCCAACACCACGTCACAGTCCTGCCTTTAGAATGTAGCTTTACATTGTCATAAATAGCAATCAGTATCCCCTTTAAATTGCCAAGTCCTTTTGACCCAAACAAGGTTTTTACTCGGTCACTTTCCCTCTCAGTGGTTTTTTTTTTAAATATAAATGGAAATTTTAAAAAATAAAAAATTTTTTTTAAATGACATATATACACAACACAAGTGCTTTACAGGGATAATTGCCATGAGCCCCAAGGGAGGGGCTTTGGTGTTTTTTTCAAAATTCCCTCTCTGCAGACCTGACTTTGCAGCCCTAAAACCCTGCCCCTTTCTTGGGGCCAAAAACCCCCCAAAATAAAATGAAGACAGGACAGAAAAAATTAGGACAGAAATAGAAGAAGGGACCAGCAGGTCCTTTTTGGGCGGGGTTGTACTTTTTTTGAGTTCCCCTCGGGAAAATTAAAACTTTTTTGCGGGCCCTTTTTCCCAAAACATTGTTTATTGGGGAGGACCCACTCATATCTCGAGAAATGGGGGGTTTCCTAGTTAACCCCCAATTTTTGGGCTCTTTCCAGCGAACGGGAAGGGATAACCCCACTCAGGACTTTTTTCGTTTCACTCCATTTATTAAACTAACTGTTCCCGAAACAAAAATAGGGTTTTTTTTGGTGGGGGCCCTGGCTGTGCTCCTGCCCCTGCACGAAAAGTATGACACGAAACCCGCAAACACATCCAGCACACCAATAAAACTCTAAGGGCTATGAGGGTAAAAAACTCAATTTAGGGGCAACAAAACAAATAAAAAAAAAAAGAGCCCTAAATCATTAAAAAGGAAATCGAAACTTTTTTTCCCCAATAAAAAGGGAAACACATGTAATAACTACAAAAAAATCTTTTGCGCAAAACATGTAAAACATTTTAAAAAAAAAAATTAAGGGGCATTTTGACAAAACAATAAAAACCCTGTTACCCTGGGAAACCCTGAAGGGGGTCCCCCAGAACACGTTTTTGAGGAGGGTGGGGGGGTTGTTTTGGGGGGGGAGTTCAAACAAATGCCCCACCATCATCCTCATTTTTGAGTCTGTTAAGTTCATGGTGGTTCTGACCAATCGTGTACCAGAAAACCCACCTCCTGTCTTTTATGCGGCTAATCACTGTCCGGGATCAGCCCGGGGACAGGGGTGTCATCTGCAAATTTCCCGGGTTTTCACGATGGGTCTGCTGAGATGCGTCTTTGGGGTGCAAGAGAAAAGGAGTGGGGAGAAAAACACATCATTTGGCGCCCCGTGCAAATTTTGTCTTGGGGGGGGAAAAAGATTCCCCATTCTACCTGTTTGCTCCCGGGTCCTTGGGGGAAAGGCTGGGGGATTTTTGAGCATGGTGAGTTTCTGGGGGAGGATTTTTTGGGGTTGATGGGGCCTTTTAAAGGGCCCAAAGCTAAAGCCCAATAACAGAATTCTAGCGTATGTCATTGGTGGTTGAGGTGTTGCAGGATGAAGGGGTAGCCCCAAAGTCGCCCTGCATCATCGCCGATCTTTTTTCCCAAAGAAAAACAAACTGCAAAGGTCCGGAAAAAAGGGCATGTATGTCCTTCAAATTTTCAACACCCAGTTTTCCAAAAGGTTTCCCATGCCCAAAACATATGTCAGAGCAACAGGCCGTAGTCTTTTAAAATTCCTGTTTTTTAATGGTGGGGTTTTTTTTTTGGGTATTTGGGTGATGGTGGAGCTTTTTAAAGCGGAGGGAACCCCCACGAAACTAAAAGGGGACTTGTTGAAGATCCAGTGAAAATGATTTGCCATTTGGGGGTCAGTTTCAGCCCTCTCAGGCATAAATGGGGAGACATTATCAGGTCCAAAAATTTGCAAAAAAAGGCAAAAAATTTCCCAATTTTTTTTAAAATTCATTCATTTATTTATATACCCAATTCACAAACAGGGCGTCTCAAGGCACTTCACAAAAGTCAGGACATACTTTCCCAAAATTAACCTAACCATTGAACATTGGCAGTCAAAATTCTATTATTTATTAAAATTTGGGGAAAAAAAAAGTTTGTTTTCCCAAAGGAAACCCAGCAATTGCATCCAGCCCAGCCCTTGTGCTTTCCCTCCCCCCGGGGTTTTAGCATGTAGGACGGGGGACAGTCCTGGCGTTGACGGGGGCACAATCCCTCAAACTGGGGCATGCATGTACGACTTGGAGGGGAAAAACCCCCCTTTTAACGGAAAAAAACCCCCCAGCAGAACCGGGGCTAAAGTTTTGAGGGGGGGGCCATCTGCCACGACCACGGGGGGGTTTAGAGAAAACAAAAAGCAAAAACAAAAGGGGAACAAAGAAGCACGATCCAGGAATATTTCTATGGGAAAGGAAAAGGGGGAACTGTTAATGGATGTACTCCTTTAGTCACCTAGAAGTCACCTAGAAAGAAGGAACAAAATAAACTCTGGCCAGTTTTCAAATTTAGGTCTGAAAGACCCAAGAGTTAGTTTTCAATAAAAGCTCATTTAGTAGCTTGAGAGAAAGTGGGTAAACACTTTAAGACAAAGGGCCTGTGGATCATCGGGAGAGGGTGACATTAAGTTTGTTTTCCAAAACCAAAAGCTTGGAGGATTCCCCTCTTTCCCGAAAAAGGGGTCACCCGGTTTAAAACCCGAGTCGGCCAGTGTAGCTTCTAGGAAGAGAAAAGGGGAGAGAACAAAGTTTTAAAACTGAAAAAACAGTAAATAATCAAAATTGAAGATAGTGTGAGAAAATAGCGGAAGGGGGGAAAGTGGTCATTAAAGTCCTCCCGCAGCCTAACCCATAGCACCCCCAAATAAGAGATAGTTTTATGGGTAAAATAAGCCACTCTAAATATAAGCTTTTTCAAAAAGGGAAAATTTTAAACCCAGCCTTAAAAAATTGACCGTTTTTTTCCCCCCCTAAACCCACTTTTGGCCCTTTTTTACTAAAAAACCAAAACGGTTGGGTACCTCCTTTTTCTTTCAGAAAACCCCTAACAATTGGAAAAAAAGAGTGGGGGATACAGGGGGCCCGAAATGGAGGGGGTGTTTTTCACCTCAAAACCTAAATTTAGCCGGTTTTAAAGGGTAAACCTGAATCCCCCTTAGTCCCCCAACCCGGGAGGGAAAAAAGAAAGGAGGTAAAATAAGGGGGATACTCAGGATAACCAACCACTCTAAAATATAAAATTTATCAAAAAAGGAAAATTTTTAAAAACCCAGCCCTTAAAAATAGACGGGGGTCCGCCTCACGGACTAAAACTGGGAGCTGGTTCCACAGGGGGGGAGGAGCCTGAAAAACTAAAAGGGCTGGCCTCCCCCTTCTACTTCTAGAGACTCAGGGAACCCCCCAGTAAAAACCCGCAGGGTTTAGAAAAAAGTGCTCTGTTTTTGGGAAAGTTTGGGAAATAAACCAAAACCCCTGTGCCACATTTTCCCTTCAAAACCCCTAAAAAAAACACTTTTAAAGTAAAAAACATGGGACATTTTTTCACAAATAAAATTTAAAAACAATACAAAAAACTAAACATTCAAACCCGGGGTTTGCTTTTTCCCAAAGGGGGCAAAAATTGTGCAAAAATGACCCCAAACTTTCATCAGCAAAAAGGCTAAACAAATTACTTCAACTCACAAGCTGGATCGTAAACTGCTGCAAAACCTTCGGGAAATGCATGAAAACTCTTTTTTTTATACAATTTACTGGGGGGCCCCCCCTCCTCACCGGGGTTATACCCGTTAACGGGGTGAACCCCGTCAAACACAGATATTTTTTAAAACACAGAAGATTGGTTCATTACATTTTTGTTGGGAAAAAATTTTAAAAGAAATTTTTAAATTTGTAGCCCAAAAAGATATATTTGGAACTCTGCTCTTATAGATTGTTTTTTAATTAGGATTTTTTATTTATCTTTTGATAAAAAAAAACCTTAACATTAGCTTCTATTATCATAACATAAGAGTGTGCTTTTTTAAAAGGTTAAGGCTTGCAGGTTTTTTTCCTGTCTGTCCCAAATGAGGGGGCCAGGAGGGTTTTTTGGGGAGGTGTCCCCTTTTCCTCTCTGGGCTACCGAAACTCTGATAACTTTTTCCCCCCAAAAACTTTCTAAAAGGATGTATCAAAACAATTTTTTTAATTAAAATGAAAAATGTTCTCTTTTTTTCTTTGAGGCTTTTTGCTGGGGAAACTTTCAAAAGATAAATGATTGTTGTATGAAACTAAAAAAAGGGTTGCAGCCGGGCAACGGGGGGTTAAAAAAACGGAAGGGGAAACGCAGCCCGGGCAGAAAACACAAAAAATTTTCCAGGTAGCAGAGGGAGAGGGAGACTCCACTTAAAAATGATGTCTCCCCCTCTGATTCAGTTTGGGTTTTAAATAAATTTGGGGAAAAACGTACACGATCTCTGACTGAGGTTTTGCCCTTTTGGGGGCGCCAAAATAAAAGAGTCGATAAAGAGGTGGGGTTTAAAAAGCATTAACATTTTGGTCAGTAAATTTTTCCTCCCTTGACAACTCCCTTTTAAAAATAAGTAACTTAAAACATTTTTAAGCAGGGCAAATTTTAAAACCATCTTTTGAGGGGCCACATTCCCCGGTAATCAAAAAAGGCAGAATTAGTATGTGGACAACTCAGGGGCTGTCATTAAATAAACGCTTAAAACTCTGGTTGGGAAATTTGGGGGGGCCAAATATTTTTCCAAAAGGGGGGTGTACCCCCCTGTGCGCCACTGCCCCCTCTGTGAAAGGGTTTTGGGGGGGGGGGGCTTTGCCCCCGGCACGTTCGGGGCCAACAAGAAGCAAAAATTTTCTACTCCAATTCTATTTAAGTGGGTTCCCGAGGATCATACGGGTCGATACGTACTTCTTTTTTTTTTATAAATTCCCCCTGTACCTCTTAATCGCCCTCTGAGGTCAAAAGGTCAAGAAACCTTTTGATCCCTGTTTTAAAAAAAGCCCAAAAGGGTCAACAGTCTTTGTGTGGGGCGGGGGGCAGTGGAGGCTGGAAAAGGGCATATCGGATGGCAGGATTTCCCCTCCAGCAGGGGGATAACCTGTCCCCAAAAACCCTCATCTTTTTTACGCTCGGGGTTCCCTTCAGGCGGCTCAAGACTTCCTTTTTTGTCACGGGGAACTGATTCGAAAAACCTTTTTTCCCTCACCCCTACACAAGGAAAGTTTTAGACAACAGCGGGATCACGACAAGCAAAATGCTGTCAACCCTGAAACTTGGTAATATAGGAGAAATTTTACAGATTTTTTTACAACTACCCCCCAATGTGAGGGAAAACTCTCCAACATGGTGTGACTTCATAAAAAAAACATTCATTTGGCAGAAATTTCCACAGTGCAAAATTTAAATCGGGTAGAAATAAAAAAACTTTTTTTGGGGAAAAACCCCCTAAAATTCTTTTAGAAAAGCCATACGGGGGTGTATAAAAACCCAGAAACAGTGAATGGAATCGCTAAAAGCTCAGTTTTCTAAACAATCAGCCCCCAGTTTTTTCACTTTTGGGTGGTTTCCCTAAATTACATTTTTTGCGCTGCCCTAATATTTACAGGAAAACATACATCAGGGTTTACTCAAACTCAAATAAGTCCATCTCCCAGTTGGGTTTCTCACAACTTTCAACAGTCTTTGACCCCAAAGTCTTTTTCACTAATGCTACTGTGGGTAAAAAAAATTTTAAAATTTGCAAATTTGTAATATTTTTGTTTTTTTTGGCTAAAAAAACACGGGGTCCCAAATTTTGCGGGTTTGCGCTTTTGTTTTGGCATTCTTTTGACGGCCCTGTTGGGGGATAGATGGTGGTAGCGTAAAAAAGGGTTTTTCAGTACCAGAGGCAATGTTTTTTGCTGCCTGCAAAAGGGAAAAAATTCCCCTTTGAAAGAAATGGGTTTTGAACTAGCACTGGAACTGCTATGGATTAAAACGTCAGCTGGTCTATTTTCCCGAAGAGGGGGAGATTTCAGGAAGCCCCCCCCCCCGTATGCCCCCCCCCATCCTTCCCTCCATCCATTCCATCCCATCCTCCATCCATCCCTCCATCCCTTCCATCCATCCATCCATCCATCCCCTCCAAAAATTTTGCCAAAAAAAGCCATTTTGTTAAAATTTTTTCACCCCTTTTTCCCTTTTTTTACTAATTTAAATGAATCAATTTTAACTAAAGGGTTCCCTGGACCTTATTTTTTACAATTTAAAAAAATCCTTAAATTTTTACTGGTTTTTAAACCCCCCAACTCGTTGGTGGGGTTAAAAATAAAGGGGGGACCACCGAGGAATATATTTTAAAAAAGTAAAACAAAAAAAGAAAAACATGAAAAAGGGAAAACTTAAATTTAAAAAAAATTTGTAGGGTAAAAAAATTTTAAAAAAACAAAAACTACAGGAGAGTCCCTATCCACATGGTGAACCCCTTTTCCCCCCCCCCCCGGAGGGCTGGCATAAATACCTCGCTGGAGGGGAAATTTTAAAATTGGGTTTTTTACAAATATTTTTTGGGTTTTAAAAGGCACTTTAAAAACATCGGGGGTTTTTTTTTAAAGCTCTTTCCCCGGGAAGGGGGGTTTTCCCCCGAAAAAAAGCTTTGGTTTCACAGACATGGCCCCTGTCCCAAAACTTTTGCCAAATTCCACCCCCCCTGGGCCCCAATTGGGGCCCTTCCTGTTTTATGTACCCAGTGCGTAGTGGGTCCCCCCAAATTTTCCCGAGTGGCCCTTAACCCCGCCCCCTTTGTGCCCTCAATCCACACTTAGTAAGCGTGCTTCAAAATGGACTTTTCCCAAAATGTATTACCCCTAATTTTACTGCTTGGGAGGTGATGTTTTTGAGGGGAAAAACCAAAATTGCCAAAAAAAAAACAAAAAAAAACAAAGTAAATTTAAACCTCAAACCAAAAAAATAAAAACTTTTGTAAACTTTAGACAGCAGCTGACAAAATATACATATTTTTACTGGTTTTCCACCCCAACATTGTAAGACTTTTTGAAACCAAGAGTTTCTGGGCAGCATTTTCCAAAAAAATTGAAATTACCTTTTGAAAGAAAAACTTCTGCTGTGGGGGGGTCTGGTGTAAAAGCCTCCTTTTGCTTCCTCCACTTTCTCTCCCCCAAAACCCAAATTTCCCTTTTTCAAATTTTGTTGCAATATTTTTTTTGCACAGGGCTGCAAAAAACAGCGGGTGGGTCCCGCCATTTTTGATTTTCGCAGTTTACGTTTGGGGGAGAAAGGGGCAAGTCCGGGGTGACGTAACCCCACACTGTCCCAATTTAACCCAATTTTTCTTGCTTGTAACCCCGCCCCAAAATTAAAACCCCTCCCCTGCACTTTTAAAAGTTTCCCTTTATGAGGGCTTTGAGTGTAGTGGGGGGGGTATTGGGAAAAGGGCCCCTAGTATTGTCCAACCCCCCCTTTACTGAGGGATGGGATGTCATGTGTCGTCCCTTTTGTTGTCCCCCTGACCTAAAATTTTGTGGGGTAATGGAGGTTATAAAATTGGGGAGTTTTCAACTTTTGTTCTTACCCAAATTCTTGAGAAAATGTTTGCTAATCAAAATGTTTGAGCATTTTCAAAAGCATGACCTTTTTGAAAAAGTTTCCCGGGCAGGTTTCAGAGCTCACATAGCAATGAAACAGCTCTTCTGAAAATCACTAAAGATTTTTCTTATTGCCTAATAATGGGGGCTTGTGTCTGTTTTGGTTCTGTTAGATCCCCGTGCTGATTTATACAGTCGATCATAATATTCCTTAGAAAGGCTTTGGAAAAATTTCTTTTAGGGGGGGGTCAGGGCCCCACTGGGGTGGTTTTAAAACTTAAATTTTTCTGGGCAGACCCCGTTTGTTCATGTAATGTAAATCATCTTTTTAAAATCCCCGGGTTTTAAATTTTGGAGTAAACCCCAGGGTTCAGTTTGGGCCAATTTTCTTTACTATAATATTCTTCCAAAAGGTCAAATTATCAGGGGCATAGAATAAATTTTTCACTGTTACGCTGATGCACTCCCCTTTACTTTCGCATAAATCCTGATGAGCCCAACCAGGGGAGATAGCCCACAAGCATGGGCTTTAA